>JAHHZJ010000945.1:0-50010 GCA_021437245.1 Aegilops speltoides | reverse complement strand
CCGAGGCCGACATCCGGTGCCTTTAGCGACCAGTCAAGCAGCTGGTCGAGCTCCACAAGGTAGCCGAACAGGCCATTAAGGGCCTCATAGTTCGGCCAGGCCCAAGGAGGCCATGCCCGGAGCTACTTCGCCCGGTGCGACGGCCGGTGGATGTGTGTCCTCGGTGGAAGTCATCAAGCAGTCCGCCAGATTGAAGGTGCCTGCTGGCCCTTGCCCGCGCAAAGTGCATCAGCAGATGGACGCCGAGAAGCTTCGACAGACGCCACCGCGGCAAGGAGTATCGCACGCCAAATGTATTATAAGAGTGTCTCAAGGGAGCCCGCATGATTGCGGATGAGTGCTCCAAGGATGTAATATTTGAGTAAAATCGCATTATGTTATCCCGCGCTGAAAATCTGTGTTCATATGCGCTAAGCAACGCTTATTAATTTAAAATATTACCTTCTATGCGGCCGCTTATCAAATCGAGAGATGGCAAGTCATCGGCTTCAGCCCCATGCCACTAGTGCTGGGGTGTTCGATAAACTTGAGCGCTTTGTTCCCATGTTTGGGTCCATCTAGGAGGCGCCAACACAACGAACGAGGCAACCGGACTTATAATGCTTGAACACTCTCACTTAGCCATAGAATTCTATAATTTTAAATTTCGCGAAGCCCCTAGTGTTCGAAGACCGAGTTCAGGCGCTATCCACGCCTGGGCCGACAAAGCCGGTTCCTCGCCTAAGCGGCATAAGTCTTTAGGGACTCGAAAACCTCTCGAACAGCGACCAGCTCTCGCCTTTATCATGATGGTCAATTTTAGCTTTCATCGAGGCGCCGCCAGCTCAACCGGGCGCAATCGCAGTGGTTCTCCCTGCTACCTTAACCGATAAAACGAAACGTAAGGTACCAAAACATGGGAGCCGGGCAAACCCAACTATTGACCCAAGACATGATTCGGAGCCGATGCATATAATGCTATAAGTTCGGGGTGCCGCACTTGTGAAAGTGTTCGGACTTATCACACCATAATGCGGGGAACTTAAGCCCCTGGTGTATCTGGCCGCACCAAAGTGTACGGATGCAACATGTCATAAACGAACATGTATAAGAAAGAAATGCAATTATAAGCAAAAAAGCGATGCATTGTTTATTCAGAAATACTGCCATGAATGCAGAGCGATACAAATAGTGCGGTAAGCAAGGGATTGGACTATTTAAACATGTCCCCCTCCAGGGGTAGGCTGCGGAATGGTGTATTAAACAGATTTAATGCTCGTAATGGAGACCACCTGAGTGTTCGCCGAGCCTTTCTCCTTCCCCGGCTGTTGATCGTGAGTTCGGCAGTTCATCACGGACAAGGCCTCCGTGAACGGAGTCCTGTGGGTAAGAAAAATAAAAGGAAAAGACCGACGATTTGGGAGCCCCCGTGTGGTTAAGCCGCACTGGGCTCGCTGTGGTCGTGCCCCTCCCCTATGCCCATGGTATCTCCAGAGCGTAATGATGTACGCTGGGACCGGTCTGCAATTATGCAAGGGCTGGAGTTAGCCGCATTGCTATGCGTGTTCGAACGTGCTGTGGTCTTGTTGTATGTTACCCGGCGCTGTTATCGGTCCGGCCGCTAACGGCCGGACTCAAAATTGCCTTAAGAGGCTGCTCAGATTTCCGCCGCGAGAGTCGCTGTGTGTTCCTCCGCTCGAGGAAGCGCTCGTGTTTCCGCTGACCGTGATGACTCGAGGGCCCGCATCTTGAGCTTAAGGTATGCATAATGCGGCACCGCTGAACTTTGAACGTGGTCCGTCCGAGCAGAGCGTGATAGCCGCCATGAACGGGACTATGTCAAGATTAAATCTCGCTCGAAGTTATCCGGGATTCAAGACCACTTCAGCAGGATCGAAGCTCGCATAATTGGCCTCTACACCTGGTATGATGCCTTTAAAGGTCGCCTTTGTAGGTTTAATCCTTGAGGGTCTATGCCCATCTTGCGACAGTGTCCTCGATAAAGCAGGTTCAGTTGCCGCCGCCGCCCATCGTGACTCGTGAGGTGAAATCCATCGACGATTGGGTCTAAAATCAATGCGCGAATCCGCCATGACGATACTAGTGGGTGGTCCTTCGATCAAAGTGATCGGGCAAGAGGACCATGGCTTGAACTTTGGGACGACTGCTCCATCGCATATACGCCCCTAAGTGCATGCTTCCGCCCCTCTTGGGTATGTGGGTTGCGATATCATGTTTACCGTCCGCACTTGTGGGGGAAACCTTCGTCCTCTATTGTTCAGCGGCCGGGTCTCTTCCTCGCCACGCTTATGCAGCCCCTTGTCATTGTTTTCGCAATTAATTTGCTCTGCCTGCTTGAATACCCAACAACTCGCTGGTGTGATTGGCTGGCTTTTCGGGTGTCGTATCCGCACGAGCGGTCGAGTATTCGGTCCAAATTGGACAGACCCGAGTAGTTCTTTTGAATGGCTTTTTCCACGACCGGTTTAGAGCCTCAATCCGGGCGCTGATTGTCGATCTCGTTTATCGCTGTTAACGCGGTGTTTGTTTTTGTTTAGAAGCGACCGCCATTGCGGTGCTTGGTATCCGGACCGCCAGATTTTTGCCGAGGTTGTTATCGCTGGCTAGCCAGCTATCCTCTCCCGCACGTAAGCGGTCATGAGTGATGTGAGGGCTGCCATGGATTTCGCTTTTCCCGCCCTAGGTGCCGGGCCAGCCACTCGTCATGATGTTATGTTTGAAGGCTGCGAGGGCCTCGCGATCCGGACAATGACGATTTGATTTTTCTTTGTTAAGAACCGTGTCTAGAACTGTCCGCCAATTCGCCTCGCTGCTGAATTATGTAGCTTAGGTCATCGGCGCCCGTGGTCGCACATATGTGCCCGGAAGTTGTCAAGGAATGCGCTTCCGTGTCCTCCCAACACCCAATTGACTCGCCGGCAAGTTGTTAAGCCAATGCCGAGCTGGTCCTTTAAGCTTGAGGGAGATATTTGATGGCGTGAAGATCGTTATCAAGGGCCATATGGATATGAAGGAGATAGTCTTCAATCCAAACCGCTGGGTCTGCTGTGCCATCGTAGGATTCAATGTTCACGGGTTTAAACCCTTCAGTGATTTGATGATCCATTACTTCATCTCGTGAAGCATAGTGGGTGTGCGCACCTCTATATTGGGCAATATCACGACGTAGCTCAAGCGAGCTTTGTTCATCGTGGTTCGCCCGCCGAGTTGTTGTATCCGGCGCAACGGTAATCGTCGTGCATCGTGGGGCGCCCACGTGATCCGTAGATCGATCTTGATTGTCTTGCCTTGTCCTCCAATATGTCTCGCAAGTCCGGCGCATTCCCCCGTGGCTTTGTACTTTTTGAGCGGTGCTAGGGTACGGTCCTGATGGAGGGCCTAGAAGTCTCTCTGTCACGACCACGAGGTGGTTGGTCTGCCGTATTGTGTGCTGGTGATGAGGGTTTATACTCCTCCTCTAATCGGGGGAGCAACTTGCGTTTTGGGTAGCTTTTGAAGGGGCGTTCGAGTTCATACTCTTCGGCCGCAAGGACTTCAGTCCATCCGCTTGGCCAGCGTGTCTTGATCAGCTCGAAC
The DNA here is from genome assembly GCA_021437245.1 of Aegilops speltoides. Taxonomy (NCBI): domain Eukaryota; kingdom Viridiplantae; phylum Streptophyta; class Magnoliopsida; order Poales; family Poaceae; genus Aegilops; species Aegilops speltoides. Next base: position 46,434 of record JAHHZJ010000945.1, on the reverse strand, counting down.
TGCTGATGCTTTTTCTTTAGGCTGTTTGCCATGGCTATAAGCCTGCGCTTAAAACGCCTTGTTCGACGGATCTCGGCATGACGAATTGTCGTCATTGAGGCTTGCCTCGCTCCGGAGGGAGGTATGTAATTATCATCCTCTACCTCTTCGCCCGCCGCCTCTCATGAGGGCTGGCTTCTCCGCCGCCCCGTGCTGAATCTTGCCGGAGGGGTTATCTTCGCACTCTCTCGGTGTTATTATCTCCGCTATGAATCTCCATTCTTGCTGTGGCGGATTTAGAGCCGCCGCCATCGACACCGGCGCTTGGGCTGTTTTAGAGGAATCTGCCTCACGCTTTTTCGCTTTTCCCATCCATTGGGATGTCCACCATGTATATGTCGATGACGAGGTGGTCTTCCAATGCCCCGTAGGCGCTGGTTCTGGTCGCCTCCGCATCGCCGCCCATACCGCCGATGTCTTCGAGTCGTAGTCTAGCATGTCGGTTAGATCGCCGATAGTGGCTACAAAGTGGGTGGTGGGTGGGCTTTGAATTTCTTCGCATCCAAGATCTCAACCGCCTCGACCGCAGTCCGCCAGGCTCTCCGAGCACGAGAGATACTTTAGCGAATTCAGGATGTCGCCAAAGGGTGAGTGTTGAAAGATGTCCGTGGCGGTGAACTCCATGATCGGCGCCCGATCGGACTCGATTGGTAGGGGCGCAGGAGGTTCGGAGTCCAGCGAGGAGTCCGGCACCTCGGGGTCACGAGCTTTACAAGGGACAAGGTCAGTATTCGGCTCCATCACCGTAGAAGTTGCAGCCCCCGAGGTGGTGTCTAGCCACCCGTCCTCGATCTGCACGGTCGGCTCCGAACTAAGAGTCGGAGCAGACTCATGTGCGGCCTCCAGGGCACTGTCCGGCAGCAGAGCTAAATCATGCCCATCATGACAAGGCGACGCTGCCGGTTGGGCTCGAATCCGTCAAGATCAAGTCTCCGCGATGTCAGCCGTGAAGTTTAGGCTTCCAAATCTGACCTGATGGCCAGGGCGAAGCTGATCGCTTCCAGATGGCCAAGCAAATTGGCCCAGAGTGCAAAGCCGCCGAACATTTAAGATCTGTCCGGGAGAAAAGTCTCACCGACAGCGTTGTTGTTTATGATTGAAGGAGCCATCAAGCTTCATCGGTGACGCATACGAGGAACTCTCAATGAAAGCACCAATGTTGGTGTCAAAATCGGCGGATCTCGGTAGGGGGTCCCGAACTGTATGCCTAGGCGGATGGTAACAGGAGACAAGGGACACGATGTTTTTACCTGATTTGAGCCCTCTCGATGGAGGTAAAACCCTACTCTTGCTTGATTAATATTGATGATATGGGTAGTACAAGAGTGGATCTACCACGAGATCAAGGAGGCTAAACCCTAGAAGCTAGCCTATGGTATGATTGTTGTAATGGTTGTTCGCCCCACGGATTAAAACCCTCCGGTTTATATAGACACCGGAGAGGGCTAGGGTTACACAGAGTCGGTTACAATGGTAGGAGATCTACATATCCATATTGCCAAGCTTGCCTTCCACGCCAAGGAAAGTCCCATCCGGACACGGACGAAGTCTTCAATCTTGTATCTTCATAGTCTTGGAGTCCGCCGATGATGATAGTCCGCTATCTCGACACCCCTAGTCCAGACTCCTCGTAGCCCCGAACCAGGCTTCAATGACGACGAAAAGGGCGCGATATTGTCTTCGCATTGCAAGGCGGGTTCTTCCTCCAATAATACATAGAAGATTGTGAACACCAGATAGTGTCTTGGAGTCCGGCTGATGATGATAGTCCGCCGATGATGATAGTCCGCTATCCGGACACCCCCAGTCCAGACTCCTCACCCCTCTTCTCCCTTTCTCCACCTCTCCTCTCCATCGATCCGAGAGGAGGCCGACGCGTCGCCCGCCGCCGCTTCGATCCCGCTACCAGCAGCCACCCCGCCGCCTCCACCGTGGCCACCGGTTCCGCCCCGCTCCCATACGCCACCGCACCATCGCTCGAGCCTGGGCCTCCTTCGAGCGGGCGAGGTCGTTTTCAACCTCGAAGTCGCCGCAGCTCCCGCCGCTGCTCCGCCACCTCGAGCCTCCCCGAGCCCGCTTAGCACATCTGCAGGAGCCCGTGAGCACCATGTCCGTCCCTCTCCCGCTGTTTCCTCGAAGCCGTAGCTCGAGCTCAAGCCCGCCGCCGCGTTCCTAGAACGCCAGGAGGCGCTGCACCCTCCTAGTTTGACTCGATGAGCCCCGGCTCGACCTCGCGGCCTCCATGCTCTGCCGCCAAAGATCGCACTCGCAGCTCGCAACACCGATGCTTGTCGGCCGCCCTTTCGCCCCATCGCTCCGATGCTCGCAGCTCGCTTTCGCCAGGTGGACTCGTCAAGACCCCGACTCAATGTCACATCGATCTAGCCTGTAACACCTCATATCACTTTGCGCCTCACGCACGGTATTCCCACGGTGTCGCCACCTTTGCCCGGGACCGCTTATGCGCTTTTGGCACACGATATGATAGTGTCGCTAGCATCCATATGATAAGGAGCCCGGCTGACATGGCTAGTCGAAACCCAAAGTGGCACAGACTTACAGGACAGCATCCATGACCCAAAGATCGAACGTGTCGGTCATCAGCGAGTGAGTTCCGGCTGTAGCTCTAGGCTAGCAGATTCGATAAACCGGCCAGAAGCGGCTAACAGACTCCGCAGACTAACGCGTGACATTTCTCAAGGGATGTATACAGAACGAAGAAGGACACATGCCGCCAGCCTAAGTGTTCCGGAGCAGAGTAAGCTACCATGGCTCAAAGGAAACACTAGGAGACATTTCCGTAAGAGAGGCTACTAAAGATAAACAACTAGATAGTCGATCCCACACATACCAAGCATTTCAATAACATACACACAATATGCTCGATATGTGCAAATACAACATGGCATCACAACATGACTCTACGACTCAAGTATGTATTCATTAGGCCCGAGGAGCGAGATATTACAAACAGGGTCTCATGACCCAACATTCAGAGCATACAAATCAAGGCACACGCGAAGCTCAACATGTCCGAGTACGTATATCTATAAATGAAAAGGCTATGAAGCCCGACTATCTACCAGATCCCGCCGAGGGCACAAGATCGTAGCTGAGGTATCAAGCTAAACGTCAAGTCCACGTGGAACTACTAGCGAGACCAAGTCCCTCTCGCAAAAACATAAAATAGGCAAACGTGAGTACAAATGTACCCAAAGAAGACTTACATCGTAACTAACTACATATGCATCATTATCAACAAGGATGGTGGAGTTTAACAAAAGAAGCCAGCTTTGACTCGGTGGCTATCCCAAACTACGATCGCAAGTAACTCTTTTGAGGTGGCACACGAGTCCACATATTCACCATATCAATACACCACTATGGATCCGCCTCCGCCTCCCCACGAGAACGCCATCCATAGCACTCACGCTTATCTTGCGATTTTAGAGTATCCACTTTCACTTGTCTATGAACTGTTATAGGCAACCCAGAAGTCCATTATCATGACACGGCTATTCAATAGATCATATTAACCCCGCAGGGTGTACTTCTTCATACATGTTTCACCACTTAGCGCCCCAGACACGACATGTGCTCGGCAGACTTCAAGCTTAAAGCCGACGGGTGTAGACCACGACCTACCTAGACACTCAAGTCTCTAGTCCAGGTTTATCGCCTATTTGGGTTCCATCTATGAGGAGTTCCGCCAAGTTTCGCCACAGCCCCAAACGATGTGAACAGGTTCCGTGACACCAATCGGGCGCCTGGTTTATCTGCCACGCGGTTTACCGTGATCACAGCCCACCCTCACGGTCAAGATCACAGCACGGCCTCCAAAGATACTACAAACACTGTAAACTACTTGCAACTCCCGGACAGAGGACAAGGGTGAATAAGAAGTCGAGCGGGTCATATTTCAGGCCCAATGCATGGTAGTAGTCAGATCATGGATCACAAACACGTAACTCAGTTCCTAAGGACGGCTTCAATGAGACAACCCACCATGTACTCCTACATGGCCTCTCACCGATACTTTTACCAAATCGTGTTCACACACTTAGCTCACACACAAGAGGACATGTTCACACACCTCCGATTCATCCTCGATGGATCGACCCACTCAACTCTAAGCAAGAGCAGTGCATGACAAACAAACATGAATGAGTAGGCACAACAGGCTCAAACAACTCCTACTCATGCTAGTGGGTTTCATCTATTTACCGTGGAATGACAGTCATGCAAAGGATAAAGGGGTTCAACTACCGCAGCAAGCAATGTATGAATCGTTGTTGTCCTAATGCAAGAAAAGAGAGCAGGGCGAGAGAGTGGGATTGTATCGAATGAACAAGGGGTTTTGCTTGCCGCACTTCAAGATAATATAGTTCTTCATCGGTGTCATCGAACTCGCCGCCGAACCACGCCTATCGAGAGGGACAAACACCGTAAATCGAGAAAGAACACAATCAATGCAATGCTACAATATGATGCATGATCATGACATGGCAATATGCTGTGATTTGAGCTAATGCACCTAGCTATGATTTAAATGAAGTTGGTTTGAATACAAGATTCAAATTCAAACTCCATATGTGATTATTCAAATGCCATTCATTTCATTTGTCCTAAACAGTAGTGATAAGTTGTTCTAACATGCATGAGAATGGTACAGATGGATAGATTGGATTTTTCTGATCATTTTTCATATATAACTTATTTCATTCTGAGTTACGGTTGATTTTATATGAATTTTAGAAGTTTTGGGCATTTTCTGAAAATAATAAATCATTTAAGATTTATTTAAAATCCAGAAAACACTTACTGCGTCAGCGCTGCGTCATGCATGCATCAGCGGTCAACAGCGCCTAACCAGGGTCAAACCCGACAAAGGCCCCACATGTCGTTGTCCTAGTTAATTAACCAAGACCGTTAGCGCTTAATTTAGTCCTAACTAACAAGTGTCGCGAGGCATGGGCCCACATGTAAGTGACCCGAGGGTCATTAGATTAGTGCCCGATGGCGCCGCCGAGTTAGCCGCCGCCATGGCCGACGCGCGAGGTGCTCGGAAATGCCCACAGGGCTCGGTTCGAGGTGTGCTTGGGCTCGCTGAGAGCCCTCACGGGCGCCGCTGCCGAACGGTGGTGGTGGTCGTGCTCGTGGTGGACGGAACCGACGACGGCGAAGCTCGTGAGCGGCGGCCGAGCTCGGTGCGGTCGGGTTCGGTGCTGCTGCTCACAAACGAGGGAGCCGAGGCGCCGAGGGGCTTCTACGGTCGCGGAGAGCACAACGGTTGCACGATCGCGACTAAATGGTCGCCGAGCGACGCCGCGATAAGCTCGAGCGGCGGCGAAGCCGCCTCGATGAACACGACGGCCACGGTGTGGAAAAGGACGGGCGTTAGGGGAAAATGACCGAGGCTCACAGCGGCCGATTGAAGTGCTCTGCTGGCTCGGGAAGGCCTGCAATGACGGAGGGACGACGGGATCGCCGGATCCCACGGAGAAGACGGCGGCGTCGGGACGGCAGGCTTCCCGACCCGTGTGTCTCGTGAGGAGCAGAGGGCGGCGGGCGGTTCTTTAGACACGGTGGAGAGGCGGGCAAGGGCTCGGTGGGCAAATGCGAGCGGCGGCGGCGGTGGCGCCGGTGAGATGGGGAATGGCGAGGGGAGAGGCAGGGGGCTAATGAGGTGTCGGCGAGGTCGGGCGACGATCAGAGACGATCCACGCGGGCGCAACGGCGACTGTATGGCGCAGAGAGGCTGGGTGGCGCGTGGCGAGCCTCGGGCGCGCCATGCTCACCTCCCCGCCTGCCTGCAAGGAAGCACTGGTCGGCACGGGCCAAGACAAGGTCGGGCCGGCCAAGGCTGCTGTAAGTGCCTGTGAGTCTCTCGCCTGCTTTTAATTTTTGTTCTGCTTTTTTTTTTTTTATTTTGCCACTGCTTTTGAAATTCAAAATAATTTCAAACAAAGGCCAAGACATTCTGAAATATTTTATATTACCTCTCTAGACTATTCCAAAAGTACATAAAACATTTCAAAGTATTTGAAAATATACTCATTATATATTATGAATATATCCCCAAATTCAAATAGATTATTGATTTAAATTCACAGACCAAATAATCCCTTAAAAATGTTCCAGAATTTTGGTTTGATATATAACTCTTGCCAAAATTCACAAAACTATTTTTAGGGCATTTTGGACTACAGAATGCAATTTAAAGGGTGCTTGCCCTTCTTTTAATTAGATTTCTGAGGTTTCAACAATCCTCAATTCAAGTTTCAGAATCTAGACATGATGCAGGAGGCTCTCAAATGCAACTAATACAAGCAAGGTCTAGGGTTGTGACAACTCACCCCCACTAAACAAGAATTTCGTCCCGAGATTCAAGACGTGAGGTAAGAAGGCAGAGGGGTACAAACTAACACGAGCTTCACGATCCAGATGTCCTTCTCGAGGATGCTGATTCAGTGTTCCAATTGATCTTGACGTCTTTGCTTTTGAGATCTTCATCCAACACGAGGACAGAACACTCTACAAGGATGGACCATTTTAATGATCACAAGATCAACTCACGAAATGAGTTGTAGAACATCTCTTGAGCTGAGGGACTAAACACACATCATGAAGGACGGAAGAAACAATTTGATGAGGTTTCAAAGTAGCGAGGAAAATAATTGTCATGATACCACAACGAGACACCTTATGGAAGATGACTCATAGAAATATCCCCTTACGTGGCAAAAAGAATTACATTTGATTCGGAGATCATTGAAATACTTTATACCAGCCTAAGGCAATTCACAATCGATCATTTGAAGGAATCCGAAAGAATAACATTCTCAGGCCAGAATGGATGATGTGGATTACCTTGTTGAAGACAACACAAGGGATGATTTAGTAGCTGGGGAGAAACTCAACAGTAGAGAGTGATTCCACTATTGGAGTGGTTATAGCATAACCAAGGAAGTTGAGAGCAATCCTAGTTAGTGCCGATGATAACACCTAACGCTTGTGCGTGCTCTCAAGTACTTGAGCATTTCCATATTCATCAAGGTTTTATTAACATCCGTGTCAAGGGTCCTGGCAACACAACATACTACCATGATGAATAGCGATGGACGATGCAGATGCAAAGGAAAGATAACACCTTCTCAGATTTCACCTTAGCGAGGCCAAGGGACAAAATCTGAATGATCGACCGAGAGACATTTAGCACTCCGCTTCTAATGTTCTCCTTGATGTGCTAGTGTATCCCATTCATTGATATGGTTTGATATCTAGAACATCAAGTAACAGGTCGGACTTCGGGAGCACAAAAATCATAAGGCACATAAATAGGGAATAATTCCTACGAAGTCCTTATGGAGAGGTGGCCAACTTCTTCAATCAAGATATTACAATAACAGGTCTTCCGGCGGGGGGTGTGTTGGCCACGACATTCTCTTTACCGATTATCGAGAGACCAATATTATAGTTTTCGGGAAATGTCTCAACCATCATCTCTGCCTGAGATTTAGATCTGGTTGGTGTCAGAATAATCCAGACTCATCGAGTCTGGAAAGAAAAATGAAAGTTTGCAACATAAACCGACGAGAAGACGTTGCGTGATTCTCGGGAGATGGACTACGGTAGTAGGCTCCAAAATATGAGCCGGTTCCGCTACAAACATGTGAACACGTTGTCCGAGACAAGCATGACCACGTAGTAGTCTTATGATAAAACACTACCGAGTTCAGGTGGGGAACCATCATCGAGGATATCGAAGTCCTTGCGTAAGTCTAGCTCTTAAGAAGGAACTTCTTCTCCTTGAACAAATCAGTTAGTGGCTTGGTGTGCTAGGAGATTCATATGGAACGAAGATGATCAGTCTAACATACCACAGAATACTTCGCACGTGCATGACTGACTTGGGATGGTACCAGAGGAAACAAAAATAATCTTTCTCAAACTCACGGCGGCAACTTGCATCAAATGCACATGAACTAGAGGAAGTCACTTCTTACATCCGAACATATGCTTCATGAGCTAGCATGAACAAATGCTTTAAAAAGTTTTCCAACACTAGCTTAATGTTTAACAAAATTATGGAGAAGATAAAAATGTTGTCGATGGGCTCAACAACAATTCATCCAAATTCCCATGGAGATGGAATTCCATAACTATGTGAACAAGGTGACAGTATTGGTCAGACCCAAAGGATGTAATGGTGTATGCTCGAGGAAAATCCACGAGTAAGACAACATTACGAACATCATTGGTTCTGACTTGATTTGAGGATAGCCCATACTCAAATCAAAATTTTGGCAAGACAATAAGTCCAACAACTGATCACGAGGACCAATCGATGGGGATATCATCTTTCTTCAACACATATACAAGATATCCCTTAACATGAGCTAAGTCGGACAAGCTTTTATCTTCCAACTCTCCAAGTTGTTGTTTAGCTTAACCAACTAGCTCAGGGGTATGCAACACAGATTCTTGGAGAAGGGGTGGTTTACAAGAAACCATATTGATCACGAGCTCAACATAGCGGTCAGGTGACAACCTGGTAATACTTCCGAGAAGATATTCAGAAAATTACGAACCACCAATATGTTACTAAGCTCGAGAACAATCTTGCTTTTCAGGGCAAGATGATATGATCAAAAGAGCGAGGGTTTGACAAGATCCTAACTCATTGATCGGAGAGTGCACCGGAAATAAGGACTAGGTAGCACAATCATACTTAGGGTGATGATTCAATAATCAACACGCTAAGAATGAGGTTATCGTCCATTTAACTACCAAGCAACGGAGTTGCTAGGCGTATAGATTTCACACATCATAGTTCACCTGTCGGCATTCCGGTTGCAACAACACGGGAACCGAGAAATGAACAATGATGGCAAGAAGTATCACTACATCAAGGATTCGTAAGAGATAGTGCAATTCTCATGACGATCCTGATGTAAGAGGGTAACACTCAAGGTAGAGCGTAACAAAAGCTGGATTAGCATTTTGATCCACGGAATACAACTACTTTGACCCAATCCTCGGTGGACAAGGTATCGAGTTTGTTTCTCCAAGTCATTCCGGATAGAATGGCTTGACGGACCACAAGGGTAATAGGCATCGATAAACGAATGCACGACTACTCCTCGACTATCAATCGATAGACGAAAATCAGATACAACTAAAGGAGGACAACTCAAAGGAACATACAATTCTCGAGTTGTGGATGCATAGATTAGTATGTCGAGCTAAGCTCAACATTTCTTCCGGATAACCCATGCGAAAGGGTAGAACCGCAGATTCACTATTATGAATGGAGAACTCTCAAGAGTACTGATTGTGATCTTTTGGTTCAGCGAGGAACTTCGCCATAGGCGGTTCATAGTAGTTGGAAGAAGAAAATACCACGCACTCGAGGACTAATGCAAAGGTTACTAATATCATAAAGGAACTAGCAACACTATCAACACGAGGTAAGTAGAATGAATCTTGGGTCAAGAACCCAGAGTAGAATACCTACTACTAAATGGCATCACGGATGCTTTCGAGAATGAAGGCCGAGTCATCACACGGGGCACAAATCATGGCTAGATTGCTAGATGATCCCCTAAGATACCTAGGGTCATAATAATAATTCCAACATATATGTCGAGGCAATAGAATACCTCAACTCAGAATTAGTGTGATTAACCCGCCCAAAGGAACATCAAAACCAGAGGGAAAGGATTTGCAAGTGCATCGATTGTTTAGAAACCTCGATGACTCGACAAAGATAACGGCTGTAAATGCTCAAAAGATTGGAGACATGTTACAAAAATGGTGGCATAGCCACTCGTAAGCACAATATCAAGGTTCCGAGATCAACAGCTATGAACATACGAAGTAGTAAAACTGAGCTGAGATTTGAGCTAACAATTCTATAAGTCTATGGATTAGTAACACGCCATCCCGATAGATAGATGAGAAGGCCTAGTTTTTTAATCCTCGAGAAGAGAAGAGGATGACTCAGATCGAAGGCCATGAGGTATAAGGAGTAAAAAGAGCCTTACGCTCCCATCCCACAATCAATTCCCTACATATAACTAAAGCATTTCTAGACACAACTTCACCAGCTTTGGCTTGGTAATCCTACAGCAACAAAGCTCGATACCAAAGCTGTCAGACCTCGACTCAATGTCACATCGATCTAGCCAGTAACACCTCATATCACTTTGCGCCTCACGCACGGTATTCCCACGGTGTCGCCATTTTGCCCGGACCGCTTATGCTTTTGGCACACGATATGATAGTGTCGCTAGCATCCATATGATAAGGAGCCCGGCTGACATGGCTAGTCGAAACCCAAAGTGGCATGACTTACAGGACAGCATCCATGACCCAAAGATCGAACGTGTTTCGGTCATCACGAGTGAGTTCCGGCTGTAGCTCTAGGCTAGCAGATTCGCAAACCGGCAGAAGGGCTAACAGACTCCTGACTAACGAGTGACATTTCAAGGGATGTATACAGAACGAAGAAGGACACATGCCGCCAGCCTAAGTGTTCCGGAGCAGAGTAAGCTACCATGGCTCAAAGGAAACACTAGGAGACATTTCCGAAGAGAGGCTACTAAAGATAAACAACTAGATAGTCGATCCCACACATACCAAGCATTTCAATAACATACACACAATATGCTCGATATGTGCAAATACAACATGGCATCACAACATGACTCTACGACTCAAGTATGTATTCATTAGGCCCGAGGAGCGAGATATTACAAACAGGGTCTCATGACCCAACATTCAGAGCATACAAATCAAGGCACACGCTGAAGCTCAACATGTCCGAGTACGTACATCTATAAATGAAAAAGGCTATGAAGCCCGACTATCTACTGATCTCGCCGAGGGCACAAGATCGAGCTGAGGTATCAAGCTAAACGTCAAGTCCACGTGGAACTACTAGCGAGACCAAGTCTCTCTCGCAAAAACATAAAATAGGCAAACGTGAGTACAAATGTACCCAAAGAAGACTTACATCGTAACTAACTACATATGCATCATTATCAACAAGGATGGTGGAGTTTAACAAAAGAAGCCAGCTTTGACTCGGTGGCTATCCCAAACTACGAACGCAAGTAACTCTTTTGAGGTGGCGCACACGAGTCCACATATTCACCATATCAATACACCACTATGGATCCGCCCATCTCCCTACGAGAACGCCATCCATAGCACTCACGCTATCTTGATTTTAGAGTATCCACTTTCACTTGTCTATGAACTGTTATAGGCAACCCAGAAGTCCATTATCATGACACGGCTATTCAATAGATCATATTAACCCCGCAGGGTGTACTTCTTCATACATGTTTCACCACTTAGCGCCCAGACACGACATGTGCTCAGCAGACTTCAAGCAAAAGCCGACGGGTGTAGACCACGACCTACCTAGACACTCAAGTCTCTAGTCCAGTTTATCGCCTATTTGGGTTCCATCTATGAGGAGTTCCGCCAAGTTTCGCCACAGCCCCAAACGATGTGAACAGGTTCCGTGACACCAATCGGGCGCCTGCCATTACTCGCCACGTGCCTACCGTGATCACAGCCCACCCTTACGGTCAAGATCAAGACGGCCTCCAAAGATACTACAAACACCGTAAACTACTTGCAACTCCCGGACAGAGGACAAGGGTGAATAAGAAGTCGAGCGGGTCATATTTCAGGCCCAATGCATGGTAGTAGTTGTATCATGGATCACAAACACGTAACTCAGTTCCTAAGGACGGCTTCAATGAGACAACCCACCATGTACTCCTACATGGCCTCTCACCGATACTTTTACCAAATCGTGTTCACACACTTAGCTCACACACAAGAGGACATGTTCACACACCTCGATTCATCCTCGATGGATCGACCGACTCAACTCTAAGCAGAGCAGTGCATGACAAACAAACATGAATGAGTAGGCACAACAGGCTCAAACAACTCCTACTCATGCTAGTGGGTTTCATCTATTTATCGTGGAATGACAGTCATGCAAAGGATAAAGGGGTTCAACTACCGCAGCAAGTAATGATGAATCGTTGTTGTCCTAATGCAAGAAAAGAGAGCAGGCAAGAGAGTGGGATTGTATCGAATGAACAAGGGGTTTTGCTTGCCCGCACTTCAAGATAATATAGTTCTTCATCGGTGTCATCGAACTCGCCGTCGAACCACGCCTATCGAGAGGGACAAACACCGGTAACTGAGAAAGAACACAATCAATGCAATGCTACAATATGATGCATGATCATGACATGGCAATATGCTGTGATTTGAGCTAATGCACCTAGCTATGATTTAAATGAAGTTGGTTTGAATACAAGATTCAAATTCAAACTCCATATGTGATTATTCAAATGCCATTCATTTCATTTGTCCTAAACAGTAGTGATAAGTTGTTCTAACATGCATGAGAATGGTACAGATGGATAGATTGGATTTTTCTGATCATTTTTCATATATAACTTATTTCATTCTGAGTTACGGTTGATTTTATATGAATTTTAGAAGTTTTGGGCATTTTCTGAAAATAATAAATCATTTAAGATTTATTTAAATTCCAGAAAACACTTACTGCATCAGCGCTGCGTCATGCATGCGTCAGCGGTCAACAGCGCCTAACCAGGGTCAAACCTGATAGTGGGCCCCACATGTCAGTGTCCTAGTTAATTAACCAAGACTGTTAGCGCTAATTTAGTCCTAACTAACAAGTGTCAGTGAGGCATGGGCCCACATGTAAGTGACCCGAGGGTCATTAGATTAGTGCCCGATGGCGCTGCCGGAGTTAGGCCGCCGCCATGGCCGACGCGCGGAGGTGTTTCGAAATGCCCACAGGCTCGGTTCGAGGTGTGCTTGGGCTCGCTGGAGAGCCCTCGCCGGGCGCTGCCGAACGGTGGTGGTGGTCGTGCTCGGTGGGGACGGAACCGACGACGGCGAGCTCGCGAGCGGCGGCCGGAGCTCGGTGCGGTCGGGTTCGTGTGCTGCTGCTCACAAACGAGGGAGCTGAGGCGCCGAGGGGCTCTACGGTCGCGGAGAGCACAACGGTTGCACGACTGCGGACTAAATGGTCGCCGAGCGACGCCGCGACAAGCTCGAGCGGCGGCGAAGCCGCCTCGATGAACACGACGGCCACGGTGTGGAAAAGGACGGGCGTTAGGGGAAATGACCGAGGCTCACAGCGCCGATTGAAGTGCTCTGCTGGCTCGGGAAGGCCTGCAATGACGGAGCGACGACGGGATCGCTGGATCCCACGGAGAAGACGGCGGCGCTCGGGACGGCAGGCTTCTCGACCGTGTGTCTCGTGAGGAGCAGAGGGCGGCGGGCGTTCTTTAGACACGGTGGAGAGGCGGGCAAGGGCTCGGTGCGGCAATGGAAGCGGCGGCGGCGGTGGCGCCGTGAGATGGGGAATGGCGAGGGGAGAGGCAGGGGGCTAATGAGGTGTCGGCGAGGTCGGGCGACGACCAGAGACGATCCACGCGCGAACGGCGACTGTATGGCGTGCAGAGGCTGGGTGGTGCGTGGCGAGCTCGGCGCGCCATGCTCACCTCCCCGCCTCGCCTGCAGGAAGCACTGGCGGCACGGGCCAAGACAAGGTCGGGCCGCCAAGGCTGCTGTAAGTGCCTGTGAGTCTCTCGCCTGCTTTTAATTTTTGTTCTGCTTTTTTTATTTTATTTTGCCACTGCTTTTGAAATTCGAAATAATTTCAAACAAAGGTTAAGACATTCTGAAATATTTTATGTTACCTCTCTAGACTATTCCAAAAGTACATAAAACATTTCAAAGTATTTGAAAATATACTTATTATATATTATGAATATATCCCCAAATTCAAATAGATTATTGATTTAAATTCACGCACTAAATAATCCCTTAAAATGTTCCGAATTTTGGTTTGATATATAACTCTTGCCAAAATTCACAAAACTATTTTTAGGCATTTTGGACTACGTAATGCAATTTAAAGGGTGCTTGCCTTCTTTTAATTAGATTTCGAGGTTTCAACAATCCTCAATTCAAGTTTCGAATCTAGACATGATGCAGAGGCTCTCAAATGCAACTAATACAAGCAAGGTCTAGGGTTGTGACATGACCCCACGCCGCCTCGCCTTTTCTCACCACCTGCTGTGCTGTGGTCACGGGATCACAAGGCCTCGCCACGCCGACCGCCTGACCGGTCGCGCCACTCGCCATGGTCTGCGCCTGGCCTCTTCCCCGATGCGTGGTCGAACAGCCACGACTGCCGGCGCCGGCCGCCCTTCCCTCACTCGGGCCTCGGCGCCTGCCACGGCCGCAGACCGAGCCTCACCTCAAGACCACGAGCACCGGCGCCCGCGCCCCACCTTCATCCACTGCTGTCAACCATGCCCCCGCCAGCCGATGCCTCGTCCGCGCCTCGAGCTGGTCTCGCGCCTGGCCGGCCTCGCCTCCGCCGACGGGCGTTGCCGTCACGCCTCAAATACCATTAGTCACACCTGCTCCAAAGGGCTGATACACGCCACCGGGCCCCACCAGCCCCTTTTCTAAAAAAATGTTAAAAATATATTAATAAAAATAGTTAATTAATTAGTTAAATGATTGTTTAACTTAATTAATTAATCTTAATTAACCTAATGAACTAGATTAGTTAATTAAAACTGTTAATTAGTTAGATGAGTCTATGACAGGGGCTTCACCTCGCCGACCACCAAACGCCGATCGATCAATCGGACCCCTGCCCACCTGCCACCACTATGTGCACTTTTGTGTACGCCAGGCCGGGTGCGCCTAGCATTTAAGCATTTATTTTCGTATTAAGCTTAATTTCAGAATAATAATAAAACTTTAATAATTCATAGAAATTAAACTGTAGCTCGAATGAAAAAGTTTTATACATGAAGTTGCTCAGAACGGCGAGACGAATCCGAATACGTGGTCTGTTCGCCCGCCACACATCCCTAGCAAAGCAAACATGCAACTTTTCCTCCGTTCATCTCGTCGACAACGTCTCGAACCGGAAAACTTTCCTGATGTCCCCTTTGCCAAGATCACTTAGCGCCATGCTAGAACACTTCTAGCCTCGCTTATTGTCTTGTTAAGCACTTGTCTTCTATGTATTTACTGTTTCTTCCCCATCTTCTCTCCGGTAGACCCCGAGACCGATGCTGATGTCCCTGTGATCGACTACGCCGACGACGACCCTACTTCTTGTCTGAGCAACTAGGCAAGCCCCCCTTTGATCATCCCGATATCGCCCACTCTATACTCTCATGCTTGCATTAGATTTTGCTACTGTTATTGTTTGCTCCTATTCTGATGCATAGCCTGCTTTTGTACCTGCTATTGTTACCTAGTTGCTTATCCTAAACTGCTTAGTATAGGTTGGTTAGTGATCCATCAGTGACCCCCACTTGTCCTTGTCGCCTTCGCTTCATCATCGACGCCGACGACGTGGATCGATGACCGTGAGCCCGACACCGACATCACATCACGCCTTTTTTACTCGACCGCAGAGCTACTATCGAAAGTGCCGAGGGTGATCCGCCATAACGCACTCTTGATGATAATTCTGAGTGTAGCTATTCGGTCGTGGGTCATCGAGGGTGATTTCTTTCACCATTCCCGACACGGCTCGTTGCTCAACACTCAAGTGTGAACCTCGAGGGTGGTCCTCCGACGCTCACCTTGATGATTACATTGAGTGGAATCCACGGGGGGTGATTCCTCCACCGGTGGTGATCACCTTGATGTCTGGACACACAGTTACCTTGACTTTACTTGAGACCTTTGTTAAAGTCGGGCGGGCCCGTTGAGCACTGGCGAGTTTTCCACATGGCACGGCCGGGCAGTCTGGGCCCTTGCCGTAAGTCCATGAGACGGGGCGACAGGGTCAACTTATCGCGAGTCTCTGCTCGTTTCCACGAGCCCCCAATGCACTAACAGGTTTGGGTATTTGTTCTAAGTTGGCCTCTAGCCTTTACGCACTAACCACCACGCGAGAATAGATATGGGCCTCGATGTCGCGGGTATCACCAAGCTTTGTCGATGTCCGCTTAGCAAAGGCGGTAAGGTCGATCATGCCGCCATCCGATGCGGTGCTGGTATCCACCCCTGCAACGACCCGGAGTGTCATGCGGCGATGGGCCCAAGACCCCGAGTGCTTAGGATGTAGACCGCGGGACCTCTCGCCGAGCCTAGGTCGGGCTGCGACGTGTTGATCTTCCGAGGGCGGCATCGACCCCGTAAAGGTGTGTTCGCCGAGTGATCGAGCGTGTTGAGTAACGTGGTGCACCCCGCAGGAAGATATATATTCAATACCGTGTCCACGGTAATGGACGCTCGACTTGTATCCATCTTATATATCTAGAAATGGATACTTGAGATATGTGATGGACATGTGGCTCCGTGATTGCTTTCGTAGGGAGTCGAGGAAGGATCTCGGCTGATGTTACAACATGTTTGTTAAATATAAACCGCTACTCTTTACTCTTCTACATGCCGCAAGATGCTCGAGCTGCTTGAAGATGCTAGTCTTCGATAGGCTAGGCCTTCCTCTATTCTCGCATTCTCGCAGCTCACCATAGATACAACCCTTCCATTTGATACCAATGCATACTTAGTATAGATCCGATGCTTGCAAGTACTTTGATCAAGACTCACGGTTGCTTTGCTACCCCTTTCCCCTTCTTTCTTCTTTTTCCTATTGATGCAACCAGATGGTGGACCCTTGGAGCCGATGCCACCGCCAATGGATGCTACTACATGAAGACCGCCGACCACTGTGAGTAGTTAGGAGGTCCTGTGCAGAGGCCTTGCCTCTTCGATAGTGTTGCTTTTGTGCTAGCCTTCTTAAGGCATCCTTGTTTAACTTATGTCTGTACTCAGATATTGTTGCTTCCGCTGACTCTTGTGTATCGAGCTATGTATTCGAGCCCTCGAGGCCCCTGGCTTGTAATATAAAGCTTGTATTATTTTATTTGTTTCTAGAGTTGTGTTGTGATATCTTCCCGTGAGTCCCTGATCTTGATCGTACACATTTGCATGTATGATTAGTGTACGATTGAATCGGGGCGTCACATTAAGCTTGGGGATGCTTGATACGTCTCCAACGTATCTATAATTTTTGATTGCTCCACGCTACTTTATCTACTGTTTTGGACTATATTGGGCTTTATTTTCCACTTTTATATTATTTTTGGGACTAACCTATTAACTGGAGGCCCAGCCCAGAATTGCTGTTTTTTGCCTTTTTCAGTATTTCAAAGAAACAGAATATCAAACGGAGTCCAAACGGAATGAAAACTTCGGGAACGTGATGTACTCATCGGATAAGACCCAGGAGACTTGGACCCTCCGTCAAGAAAGCCACGAGGCGGTCACGAGGGTGGAGGTGCGCCCCCCCAGGCGCGCCTCACCTCGTGGGCCCTCAAGCTCCACCGACGCATTCTTCCTCCTATATATACCTATGTATCCCCGTATGATCAGAACAGGAGCCAAAAACCTAATTCCACCACCGCAACCTTCTGTATCCACGAGATCCCATCTTGGGGCCTGTTCCGGAGCTCTGCCGGAGGGGGCATCCACCACGGAGGGCTTCTACATCATCACCATGGCCCCTCCGTGAAGGAAATATGCCCTAGAGGCAATAATAAAGTTATTATTTATTTCCTTATTTCATGATAAATGTTTATCATTCATGCTAGAATTGTATTGACCGGAAACATGATACATGTGTGAATGCATAGACAAACAATATGTCACTAGTATGCCTCTACTAGACTAGCTTGTTAATCAAAGATGGTTATGTTTCCTAACCATGAACAAAGAGTTTTTATTTGATTAACAAGGTCACATCATTAGTTGAATGATCTGATTGACATGACCCATTCCATTAGCTTAGCACACGATCGTTTAGTATGTTGCTACTGCTTTTATCCATGACTTATACATGTTCCTATAACTATGAGATTATGCAACTCCTGCTTATCGGAGGAACACTTTGGGTACTACCAAACATCACAACGTAATCGGGTGATTATAAAGGAGTACTACAGTGTCTCCAAAGGCGATGTTGGGTTGGCGATTTCGAGATTAGGTTTTGTCACTCCGATTGCTCTGAGAGGTATCTTCGGTCCTCTCGTAATACACATCACTTAAGCCTTGCAAGCATTACAACTAATGAGTTAGCTGTGAGATGATGTATTACGAACGAGTAAAGAGACTTGCCGTAACGAGATTGAACTAGGTATTGATACCGACGATCGAATCTCGCAAGTAACATACCGATGACAAAGGAACAACGATGTTGTTATGCGGTCTCGACCGATAAAGATCTTCAGAGAATATGTAGGAGCCAATATGGGCATCCAGGTCCCACTATTGGTTATTGACCGGAGACGGTCTCGGTCATGTCTACATTGTTCTCGAACCGTAGGGTCCGCACGCTTAAGGTTTCATGACGTTATATTATGAGTTTGTGTATTTTGATGTACCAAGAAGTTCGAGTCCCGGATGTGATCACGACATGACGAGGAGTCTCAAATGGTCGATACATAAAGATTGATATATTGAAGCCTATATTTGAGTTCGAATGATTCCGGTGAAATCGATTTTACCGAACACCGGGTTACTGAACCTCCCGGGGTTATTGGGCCTTAGTGGGCCATGAGGGAGAAGAGGAAGGGCCGCCAGGCAGGCCGCCCTCCCCCCTAGTCTGAATAGGACAAGGAGAGGGGGCGCCTCTTCCTCTTTCCCTCCCCCAATCCTATTCCAACTAGGGGGGGGAGTCCTACTCCCTGGGAGTAGGACTCCTCCCGCCTCCTCCAAGGGCCGGCCGCACCCCTTGCTCCTTTATATACGGGGCAGGGGGCACCCTAGAACACACAAGTTGATCTACGGATCGCCTTAGCCGCAGCGTGCCCCTCCACCATATTCCACCTCGGTCATATCGTCAAGAAAGCTTAGGCGGCCTCGCGCCGTAGAACATCAAGATCGCCACCACGCCGTCAGGCCGACGGAATTCTCCTCCCCGGCTCTACCGGATTGGAGCCCGAGGAGCGCCATCGAGCTGTACGGTGTCAAGAACTCGGGGCGCCGGAGTAACGGCACTAGGATCGGTTGATCGCGAGGAGATCGTGACGACTACTTCCTCTACGCTAGATCGCTTCGCTTCGGCCCACGAGGGTACGAGACAACACTCTCCCTCTCGCTATGCATCACCATGATCTTGCGTGCGAGGAAATTTTTGAAATTACTACGCTCCCCAACAAAGGGTATCGAGCCTCAGGTTTTTATGGTTTGATGTTTTGCACGAGTAGAACACAAGTGAGTTGTGGGCGATATAAGTCATACTACCTACCAAAGATGTCATACTTTGGTTCAGCGGTATTGTGAGATGAAGCCGCCCGACCGACATTACGCCAGACGCTTTACGCGAGACTGGTTTCACCGCTACGAGCACTCGCTGCTTAAAGGTGACCGGGCGGGTGTCTCTGCCTCTCACTTTAGTTGAACTGAAAGGGCTACGCCCGTCCTTGAGAAGGTTAAACAGAGTCTATTTGACGAAGTATCGCTGTGGTTTTGATGCGAGGTGAGATTGGTTCTTGCTTAAGCCCGTAGCAGCCACGTAAAATTTGCAACAACAAAGTAGAGGACGCCTAACTTGTTTTTGCAGGCATGTTGTGATGTGATATGGTCAAGACGTGATGCTATATTTTATTGTATGAGATGATCATGTTTTGTAATCGGTTATCGGCAATCGGCAGGAGCCATATGGTTGTCGCTTATTGTATGAAATGCAACGCTCTGTAATTGCTTTTACTTTATCACTAAGCTGTAGCGATAGTCGAGAAGCAATAGGTGGCGAGACGACAACGATGCTACGATGGAGATCAAGGTGTCGCTACCGGTGACGATGGTGATCACGACGGTGCTTCGAGATGGAGATCACAAGCACAAGATGATGATGGCCATATCATATCACTTATATTGATTGCATGTGATGTTTATCCTTTATGCATCTTATCTTGCTTTGATTGACGGTAGCATTTTAAGATGATCTCTCACTAAAAATTATCAAGTAGTGTTCTCCCGAGTATGCACTGCTACAAAGTTCGTCGTGTCGAGACACCACGTGATGATCGGGTGTGATAAGCTCACGTCCATCTACAACGGGTGCAAGCCAGCTTTGCACACGCAGAATGTCGGTAGATTAAGGTAGGGGTACCTCAAGACTTAACTTAGTGCACGGGCAGCCGCAGCTCCCCGCAGCTAGATCCACTAAATGCTCGCCGGAGACCATCTCCGCCCATTCCAAGCCATTCAAGGACAAAGTGCACAAGACAGAAAGAAGACCCCTGCAAGAGGAGCTTGCCGGAAGGCTGCTCTGTGCTCAAGACTACCTCACCCACGCAAGTCCTCGGGCAGAGGAGCCTGCCGGGAGACTAGAAGATCACATCACAGAAAACACGCCGCTTGCCAGACGCTGCCCGGCGAGGGCCCGGCAGCGGTAAGTTATAGAGCCCGACAAGCCCCGGCCCGGCAAGATCAAGGCCCCGCAAGGTACTTGCCGGAGAGCTGCGACGCGTGCCCGCACTCCAGTCATCTCGCCCACGCCGCCTTCACTTTTTCCAGAGACGCGTGGCGGGTGGCAGTGTTGCATGCAAGGTGCGGTGGCACTCCACGGTGGTGGCTCCATCGCTGCGGGCAAACGGAGACGCAAGGGCGGAGCTTTTGGGGCGACGGCGACGGGCATTTAATGCTCTTGTCCCCTCTCACAAAAGTAGGTAGAATCCACTCGCTCATGCAATCGCTCCCGACTGCTCCAACTACCACCTTTTACATTTTTACCCTTTACCATACGCTGACACCTGTCGGTGACCCCTTGCCCTATAAAAGGAGGCCCATGCACAACGAGAGGGGTTCCGATCATTTATGACACTCATGAGACTCGACTTTTCACGACTCGCATGCTCGGGTAGCTACCGGCTCCCCGAGATCAAATACAACACAAAGCAGCAGAGGGTTTACGCGACCATCGCGCCCGGCCGGGTAAAATCCAACGCGCATGACCGCTTCGATCCGCTTCTCCGCGATCCCCGCCTCGCATCAACACACGGCGGTTGCCCCCGGCGGCCCCATAGGTGCCGCTACCATCGCATCGGGCGACATCTTCGGGCGCGCTGTAGGGGCGCCGAGGTTGTGCGGACTGATCCGCCTTCGTGGCGGCTGCGCTTTCATCAACCTCTCCGGTTTCATCAGCGGCTTCATCGACAATTGCGCCATGGCCTCAAGACGAGAGCTGAGGGTCGCAGATCTATCTCCGTTTTCTCCACCGCCACCGGAGCCAACGGGGGCGGAGGAGACGCCGATGGAAGGTGGACGCCGCGAGGGCGCCAAGCGCTACCAGATCCAGAGACAGAGCGGAGGACCACGCCGCCTCCGAGATCCGCTGGCCCGCCCCAAATAAGACGACGCACCCAAAGAGCGCCATGCCACGGAGGTGGTATCCGCTCGCCGGAACAGGACACGCAGGGGGTCGCGGATGTTCCTAACCCCGCCCAGACACGGGCAAAGCGAAGGTGCCGGACAGACCTCGCTTCCTTCTAACACTATTAGAAGCCCGAGCGCCGCCCCGCCCCGCACCGCCGCCCCGCTTCCTCCACTTCGCGAAGCGCCACAAGAGCGCAGATGTTCTCGACTTCTCCGCGGGCGACAAGGTCGAGGATCGAGGGCTACCATCCTGAGCCTGGTCGCCGCCAACAACGATCGCCAACAGCAGCTCGCGGCTCACGGCCACGGCAAGCCGAGAAGACGAGGCTCGCGGGCGACAAGACCGCCGGGCGCAATTACCGTGGCACTCCCGCCGCTGAAACGGCGACGCCGCCTCGCCGGAGCAACGCCGACGACGTTTCCACGGCATCGCCGACCCGCGGACTCCGCCGACTAACGCCAGTCTCGACGAAGCGGCGACGAGAAGACGCCGACCACGACGAAGCGCCGCCGAGAGACTCGGGCGACAGGCCGACAGAGGGCTGGGAGCACCGCTGACGACGCGCTACCGGCGAAGCCAGCGACTTGTCAGACGCTGCAGGCTGCCCCCTGCTCACCCGAGAGCTGCGCGCGCCCAAAGGGCCCAAAGATGAAGAATTTCAAGCCCGACGTGCCGTGAGAAGTACGACGGCAAGACGCACTTCGGAGTTCTCAGCCCTACACCATCGCTGCAGGCAAAGCCGGGGGCGCGACGAGAAGATTTTGGCGAACTATTTCCCACTGCGGCTTAGGCCGAACGCTCGTTTAGCTTATGCACTTACCGGAGGGCTCCATTTCTTCCCGGGCGGATTTTGCCACCAGCTTTGTCGGCGCCTTCACCGGGCGTCACAAACCCCACGGCCAGAGAGTGATTCCACATCCCGCCTGTAAGGAAGGAGAGCCCCGCAAGTACATCCAACGCTTCAGTCCACAGGCAAAGACAACATCCTCGACGCCCATCCCGCCGCTGGTTATCGCGGCGCTCCACCGTAACGGCGAACTGCCGCATGCGTGAAGAAATGGCGGCGACTAAGATCCGGATGTCAGCGAGCTTATGCTCGGTTGATAAATGCGCTGCGCTGAAGAGGGGAGGAGGCTTCCGGGAGGATGCGCGCAGGGGGAGCGACTGATGACGCCGCCTGCAAAGAAGCGCCGCGCGTAACTTTCAAGAAGAGCAGGAATGTGTGCTTGCCGCCGAAAAGTCCGCAAGGAAGCTCCCGCCAAGCAAACACAAAGCTAGCAGCTCCGCAAGGAGCTTGCCCTCGTGGCGGCAGCCGACAAGCAGGGCGGTCCCGCAAGCAAGATCGCAAAATCCACCGCACTAAGGGCCACGACCTTACAATCGCAAGGCTGCCGACTACTCGCCGAGCAGCAAAAGCTGAGTACGAGAGGCGCGACAAGGAAAGAGCCCAAGGCGGCGGGGAGAACTGAGCAAGAAGCGCCTCGCTGGTCGGGAGGATCCCCGATAAAGCCAAGCGACGATAAGGTGATCGACCTTCTGGGCCGCGACAAGGGTGAGGAAGACGGCGACGAGGACATGGAGGACGAGGATGACAGTGAACAGAGTTCCGTATACACACGGAGGTCCTGCAGGCGTTGACGGTGGCGCCGCAGCACACCTCCCACCGCCAATTAAAGCAAAGGCACGCTGAGGTGAATGCAGCAGAAGCCGCCCATGGAGTCGCCAAGCAGACTCCTCAAATGGTCCAAAGACGCCCATCATTTTTGATCTTGAGGATCACCCCGACCGCACCACCGCGGTCGGGTGTTTGCCGATGCTGGTCTCACCCACCATCCGCAACCTCAAGGTCACCAAGATGTTGGTTGACGGCGGGTCGGGCTGAACTTGATCTCTTCGCTGTGATCAAGAAACTCCAAATCCTCGACGACGAAGCTCAAGAGACCGTCCTTCCAAGGAATCAACCCGGAAGAAGTAAGCCTAAGGGAAAGATCACCTTGCCGCGACCTTGAGAGGAGGTCAACTTCAGACCGAAGGCTACATTTTCGACGTTGCCGATATTCCGCTGCATACAACGGATACTCGCCGCCCCGCCTCGCCAAGTTCATGGCGGCTTCCCATTACGCCTACAACGTGCTCAAGATGCCGGGCCGAGCAGCGCTATCACCGTCCGCAGCGACAAGAAAGACGCGCTTATCTCGACCGACCAGATTTACCGACGCGCCGCGCGCGCCGACAAGGATGCGCTTGCCGCCGAGGCTCCCGGGAAAGAAGATGAAGGCTGTCCGCAAGCGCCCGACCCACTCCGCAACAAAGACTTCTTCGAGTGTTGCGCTGTTGCCGAGGACGCCCGCCGAGCTCCACCGCAAGGCTAAAAGGGAATGGCTGTCCGCCGCAACCAAGAAGGTGTCCGCCAGGAGGACGACACCGGTGGTACCTTCACTATCGCGCCACGCTTGACAAAGAATAGGAAAGCGCCGCCACGCTCTCGCGCGAATGTCGGCGTGTTCGCATGGCAACCATCCGACATCCCCGTGTTCCTGTGAAGGTAATTGAGCACAGCTTGCCGCTTGCCCTCATGCGCGCCCGCCAAGCAAAAAAGTAAGGAAGCAAGCCGGAGCGCCAAGAGTTCATCAACGAAGAAATCAAGAAGCTAGAAGCAGAGTTCGGTCAGGGCGTGATCCATCCAACGTGGTTAGCAAACCCAGCTTGTCGTATGCGTAAGGCTAATGGGAAATGGAGGCTGTATAGACTTCATCGACGTGAATAAAGCATGTCCCAAGGATCCATTTCTTGCCACGATCGACCAGATTGTTGAATCCATCGCCGGATGTGAGCTGCTCGCTTGACGATACTCAAAGCTATCACCAGATCTTCATGGCCAAAGAAGACGAAGAGAAGATCATGCTTATCACCCATGCGCACCTATTGCTTTATACGCATGCCATTTGGACTCAAGAACGCAGGGTCAACGCTTGCAAGAGTAGTGTATATCGCTTTTGAGCCACGATCCACGTAAATGTAGAAGCTACATGGATGACATCGTGGTGAAGAGCAAGAGCAAGGATACATCGATTCAAGATTTGGAAGAGACATTCCGTAACCTCGCGCAGGATACAGCTTGAAATTGAACCCCGAGAAGTGCGCTTTTGGGGTTCCTCCGCAAGCTACTCGGGTTCTTTGTGTCGCAGAGAGGATCAAGCCAACCCCGACAAGATTAAAGCCATTGAGCAAATCCAAGCCCAAGCGGTCAAGGATGTCAAGACTCAAGGGTTGTGTGGTGCCTCAAGAGATTCATTTCAAAGTCCGCTGAACGCTTCGCCTCTTCTTCAAAATCTTGAAGAAGGCGGGCCCGTGAAGTGGACTCCAGAGCGGAGACAAATACCGCAAGACTTGAAGCATTACTTGTCCTCCACTCCAATACTTGTCGCACCTAAACCACAGAGAAGTTGTCATTGTACCTAGCGGCAACCAACCAAGTGGTTAGTGCTGCACTAGTAGCGGAGAGGAGTCCGACGAGGAAGCTACATCTCCGCAAGTTTAATCCAAATGACAAGGTGGTATTGCTCCCAAGCTCTAGCCCCAATAAGGACAAGTCCGCAGCAGAACAGGATGAAGTGCGGAGAAAGATGGTGCAGCGCCTGGTATTTTGTAAGCTCCTCCTCCAGGGGCTAGGTCAAGATACTCGTGTGCAAAAGTTGCTTTTCTCCTTATGGCCTCGAGAAAGCTGCGCCATTACTTCCAAGCACACGAAATAACAAGGGTCACTCGCTCACTGAAAAGAATATTGCACAACCCAGAGGCAACAGCAGGATCGCTGAGTGGGCGCTAGAGTTGTCAAGCTTTGACTCAAGTTCAAAGTACTTCAACCATACAAAGCCGCATTGGCAGAATTTATAGCGTAATGGACCCCAACACCGATGACGGTTCAAGAGACGAGTACACCTGCAAGAAGCAACAAATGAATGGATAATGTACTTTGATGGTGCCTTCGCTGCAAGGCGCCGTGTCAAGGCCAGACTCATCGCTACCAACCGGAGAGCACCTCAAGCACGCCATCCAGATGCACTTCCCAAGAGAGCAAGCGACAAACAACACCGCCAATATGAAGGTTTGCTTGCCGCCCTCGTGGATTGCAGCCGAGCTTGGGATCAAGAAGTTGATTGTGCGGGAGATTCTCGGGCCAGGTCCGCAAGTTAACAAGAGCTATCGAGCCCTTTGATGGAAGCTTATGTAGATGAGGTGAGGAAGCTTGAGGAGCACTTTGAAGGCTTGCAGATTGAGCACATTCCGAGGGCTCAGAATGAAATCGCAGATGGCCTTTCAAAGTGTGCTTCTATGAAGTTACCCGTGGAACCAGGACCTTCTTGCTCAAGCTGACTCAACCATCCGCACACCATCAATTGGGCAGTCCAAGAAAAGAAAGTTGGCCTCCGGCGACTATCCGCCGGGCGGATCTCCCAGAGACCGCCGCCAAGGCCCCTAAGGCCAACGGTCAACGCCGAGGAACAGTTTGCTCCTCGCCGATCCTCGGATTTGTGCAATCACAAGAATGTTCCCGACAAGCCTTGCCCCAACAAGCTTGCCGGGACCTTCACCCGACAGAGCCATGGATCTTTGCCGAGAAGCCGAGGTTCCCGCAGCTGCCCTCATGCCTTTTAGTCCTGCCGCCGAGCCCTGTGCTCCGCAATGCAGCAGATCGTCTGCTTCGCAAACCGAGAACTTCCCGACGACCTCAAGAGATAGAAAGGGTAACCAGACAACAGTATGTACCAGTTCGTGGACAACGAACTGCATGTATGAGGCTCAATGGTGTCGATTGAAGTGCATCTCCGTGGAAGACGGACAAAAGCTGCTGGCAGAGATACACGGAGGCATCTCGCGGCCACCACATTGGCGAAGGGCGCTTGTCGAAAGCTTCCGCAAGGGTTCTTTGGCAAGAAGCCTCCAAGATGCAATCGCACTAGTAACCAAGTGTGAAGCGTGCTGGCCCATGCAAAGCAAATTCATCACCACTCAAGCTCTCCAAACGATCCCTTTATCCTGCCCTTCGTCCTGGGGCTCGATATCTCGCCCTTTCCCCTGTTGCTCGGGGCTTTGAGTACTTGTACGTAGTAATCGACAAGTTCACAAAGTGGCCGTAAGTAGAGCCGCTGAGAAAGGTGACAAGACAGCCGGGCGGTCAAGTTCTTTCGTCGATTGTGTGCTGCTTCGATCCCTAACCGGATCATCACCGACAACGGTACCACAATTCACTAGCCGCACCTTCATGCAATACGTCCAAGACCTTGGCGCCAAGGTCTGTTTCGCTTCTGTTGCTCACCCAAGGAGCAACGGTCAAGCAGAAAGGGCCAATGCTGAAGTGTTGCGCGGACTTAAAACAAGAACTTTCGGCAAAGGCGCAAGTGCGGAAGAAATTGATAGAGGAGCTACCGGGGTTCTTTGGTCGATCGTAACGACACCAAATCGAGCCACCGGGCATACACCCTTTGCTCTAATCTATGGAGCGTAAGCGCTTCTCCCCACGTAACTCAGATAATGGATCCCTCGAGTGCTCGCTATGATGAGTTTGAGCAAGAGCAATCGCGATAAGATGACGATTGCCTCGAGGAGGGACGCCTGTGTTGTCAGACGAGCTGCTCGATACCAGAAGCCTTTGCGCCGCTACCATAGCCGCAAGGTCAAAGCCAGAGTCTCGAGGAAGGCGACCTTGTTCTTCGCGCGTTCAGTCCGCCAAGAATTCCAACAAGTTGACGCCAAGTGGGAAGGCCCTTATCGGTGAGACAAGTCACGAGGCCCGGCGCTGTCCGCTCGAGACCAAGAAGGCTTGCCAAAGAGTAACTCCCGAACATAGAGCATCTTCGCAAATTTTACCCGTAAGGCGCGGTTGCCGTGATCCGCCCGCAACCACCTTTTGTACAAAAGCTTTGCCGCAGCTTGCATGTAACCTTTTGTACAAAGCCGGCGCAGACTTCTGCAGCAATAAAGTTTCCGTGTCTCGCGTATTTGCCTTTTCCCATGCTCTTCTTTGCTATTTGCATGAGTTATTTGGCATCTTTCGAACGGCACGCACATCTGCTTTTTCCTTCTTCTCTTCCTTGTCTCTAAGCAAAAGAAACATTCCTCGCACAAGTTTGCCGGGGAAGGAAGTGGAAGATCAACCAAGTGACGCTCAAAGAAGAGAAGCTTGCCGAAAGCAGCTCAAAGTCTTAAATTTTTAGTTGCTTTCCTTGAACAACCTCACTTCATACTAAAAAACTTGTGCTCGGAGGAATCTACTGCAGGTAGCCGCACTTCATCTTGTTTTCGAGCGTGCTCAACAATTCAAGTAGGTCGCGCAAAGTGTTGCGCCTTTGTTTCGCTTTCGAGCCCGCCGCAAGCTAGGTGCGCTATGGCAAGCCATGGCAAGGTTGCTTGCCGGCAAGACCTTGGCTAGCAGGCTGCTTCGAAGTTTGACACTCAGCCAAGCAAAGGCCCTTGCCGCAAAACTCCTAGAAGCATAAAGTTAAAACTTGCGGGTCGAGGATCAAGGCAAGGAGATGACACCGATCCGCCGATCGTAATAAAGGTAATAGCTATAAGGATAACTTGTCGCGATGACTAATGAGTTCATAGCGACTGCAGCAAACAAAAGGAAATAAAGATAAAGGGGCCTAGTCCACGCGGTCGCCTCCCTCCCCGGGATCTTGTTCACCTTGGCGGCGATGTGGGCGACCTGCCTTCAAAGCCTCCATGTCCGCCCGCCGGGCAAGCTGCGAAGGACGTTGAGAGGTTTATACCGGGTTGCGTATACGATCTTCGCCAAGACGCGCCCATGGTTCCCACGCGACAGCAGCGCCCTCGGCGAAGGCGCTGGATCTTCTCCCGCAGGCTTGCAAGAGCTGGCACGACCCCTTGAAGAAGAGATCGAGCTTACGCCAGGAGCGAGGTTTGATCCGGGAGTAAATGAGATGCTCCAGCTTTCAGCCCAAAGAGCGCCGTCAATGGCGGACGCAGAAGACACCAAGTCTTCGGTCCATATCTCAACGATACGACGGAAGTCCTCGCTGCTTTGTTGGCGCCGCCACTAAGGATCGCCTCGCGAGCTCCTCCTTCAGCTTGGTCTCCGGACCCGGCAGCGCCGAGCGAGTCCTTCAAAGCAGTAAACTTGCCGCCAAGATCCTCGACGGACTCTTGACGGTTTCACTGCCGCCTCTCAAAGAAGACGCGCCGAGCTCGGAGTTGGTGCGAGCGCATTTCGCGCTCCGTGGTGAGTGCGGCGATCTTCTCCGAGTCCACCTCCAACAGCTCCTCCAGCTTGCGCCGACCTTGGCGGGCGAGATCTTCCTTGGCGGCTCCGCCGCCGCAGCCGCCTTTTTGCTTCCTTCAACTCCCCGCCAAGGGCTTGCTCCCGAGCGGCGAGGTCTTCCTCGTGGGCGCCGAGGGCAACCTTTCGCTGGTTGAGCTCCCTTCTGCCGGACAGCTCCACTCCGGCGAGCCGCTGCTTCTTCGCCTCGGCTTTCAACAGCCACTCTTCATATCGCCTGGCGAAGTTTCTCGCGCTTTTCCGCCACTCGCGAAAGCAGCCTTGTTGGCAGACAGAGCTCCGCCAAGGCTTCCATCTCCTCGGCGGCCTTGGCGGCAAGGGCCTCCCGAGAAGCGAAGCCACTGCTTGGCCCGGGAAGGGCCAGAGCTGGTGGAGCAGCTTCATCGGATCCGCCGCTCGCCGCCCTCGACGACTTTCGACCATGAGGCAAGAATCTCCCCGTCAAGGCCTCACCGCTGGAGTCATGACGAGGAACCCCACGGCATCTGGATAAAACGCCGCTAGGGGCTTCAAGTAGTAGCCGGCCTTTTTCTCCCCGCAGGGGGTCGGCGACGGCGCAGGCTGACGCCTCATGACCTCCGGCCGGTGGTGCGGTCGCTGTCTCTCTCCGCCACAGATTCGCGGCCGAGGAAGTCTCGCACATGTGGCTCGGCGTTCTCGCCAAGGCCTCGATTTACAGGGCGTTGTCGCCGCCACCCCGCACATCCTCTTCCTCTCAGCCGACGACCTCCGCCTCCATCCGCCGGGGAGGAGGAGGATCTTGAAGAAGAAAGAAAAGCAAAAAGCAGTTCAAGCAACTATTCAAAAGAGGCCACGACAAGAAGACAAAGTTGCGAACTTACCTTGGTGGACATCTCCAGCAAGGGCTCTTTGCCGGGAACCATCCTTGCCGGAGAAGCCACTGCCGGGCTACTCGCCTTGGCGGAGTACCCACCCTTGGCGGAACACTCTCCCTTGCCGGAGAGTCCGCCTTGGCGGGACGGAGGGATCGTGATGTTCCTCGAGGGCGACTCCCGGATGCTCCCTGTCGCCGAGGCTCCATCCTCGCGAAGTCAAGACAAACGATCAAGATATTGGGACAAGATGAAGCTGTCCAATGTGCCCGCAAGCGAGCAAAGCGGGACCCAGACTTACGCTGGGCTGCCTGGGCTGCTCCTCGACAGCTGGTCCGCGAGCTTGATCCGGCAGATCCTCGTCGCCTCAAGGGCGAATCATCCGCGACCACCACGGCACTTTGGCTCTTTCGCCGCCTGCCACCAAGGTCCCAAATCAACACGTAAACAAGATCAGCCTCAACAATAATCAAGGTGGAACTTAAAGAAGGTGAAGATTTCGGCACTCACCCTGCTCCTCCTCGCCGCCCCGCCAAGGCGGAGAAGTCATATCGCACTGGGTTGCGCTGGGCGCGAGGAGCGGAGGCGGCGGCCCTCTTGGGCGCTTATGGTCCCCGGGCTGGGGTTGCAAGACCTGCCTCAGAGCGCCGAGACCCGAGAAGGAGGCGGAGCTGCTGCCCGCCCGGAAGACCTCGCCCACCCGGGCGCCGACCTGCGAGGCGCCTCACTGTGGCTCGCGCGCTGGTCGCCTCCGCCACGCCTCAGGTGCGCTGTCGCCTCGGCGCTGCTCGACTTCGGAAGCTCGCGCTGTCCGGCGAGCTGGCAGCTGTCGGGCTTGCGATTGCCTCGCTGCTGCCTTATGGAGGCGCTTTACGACAACGCTTAGGGCTCGCCTGGGCGGAGGTCTCCGACGACGAGGAGAGGTCGCCGTCAGAAGGTCCGTGGACCCGCCGGATCCTCGGCGCATCGCTGCATCCTCCTCCACCTCGCCGCCGGGTTTCCACTCCAGCCACCAAGGCCACCGCGACTTCTCCGGGCGCCTCCACCCTTGTCACACCTCGCCGCAATTCCATGGATTCCGGAGTGCCTCAAAGAAGGAACCCACATGAAGGCCGGGGAAGCTGCAGCAGCCTGCAGATCTCCGCCGGCCTGCTTGGTAGGACTCTCCGTGATCCGGGCGAGCTCTTCGCCGCTCGGACTTTCTTTTTGGTATTCTCCGCTTTCCTTCCCTTCCTGGTTTTGAGCTATGGCGAGGGGATGCGGGGCGGAGGATGAAAAATCCGACGACGCCATGGACGCAAGAAGCGGAGGAGGAGATGCGGGGCGGAGCGCAAGGAGGGTTTTTCGAGGAAGAAGAAGAAGCAATGAAAGCGATGGAGGGAACCACGCCCGCTTCTCGCTTTTATAGGGAAGTGGAGGCGCTCCGCCTCCTCATTGAAGGACGTGGGCACGCCCCATCCCACGACGCCGCAATCGACGCTGCAGCCGCCATGCGCGAGAGGGCGGCCGAGGCGGAAGTAGAGTCGACGCGCCATGGGCTTCAAGGTGTCTGCAGACTGCTTTTGGGCCCGCCCAACAGCTGCTCGCACTGTATGGCCCAGGCCCGGGCTCTCTGCCGGTGTATTAAGGTAGGGGTACTCAAGACTTAACTTAGGCACGGGCAGCCGCAGCTCCCCGCAGCTAGATCCACTAAATGCTCGCCGAGACCATCTCCGCCCATTCCAAGCCATTCAAGGACAAAGTGCACAAGACAGAAAGTTAAGACCCCGCAAGAGGAGCTTGCCGAAGGCCGCTCCAGTGCTCAAGACTACCTCACCCACGCAAGTCCCTCGGCGAGAGGAGCCTGCCGGGAGACTAGAAGATCACATCACGTAAAACACGCTGCTCGGCGCTGACGCTGCCCGGCGAGGGCCCGGCAGCGGTAGAAGTTATAGAGCCCGACAAGCTCCCTGCCCGAAGATCAAGGCCCCGCAAGGTACTTGCCGGAGAGCTGCGACGCTGCGTCTGCGACTCCAGTCATCTCGCCCACGCCCGCCTTCAAATTTTCTCCAGAGACGCTGGGGCGGGTGGTCAGGCTGCATGCAAGGTGCGGTGGCACTCCACGGTGGTGGCTCCATCGCCGGGGCAAACGGAGACGCAAGGGCGGAGCTTTTGGGGCGACGGCGACGGCATTTAATGCTCTTGTCCCCTCTCACAAAAGTAGGTAGAATCCACTGCTCATGCAATCGCTCCCGCACTGCTCCAACTACCACCTCTTTACGCTTTTTACCCTTTACCATACGCTGACACTGCTTGCGACCCTTTGCCCTATAAAAGGAGGCCCATGCACAACGAGGGGGTTCCGATCATTTGCGACACTCGCGAGACTCGACTCTTTCACGACTCGCATGCTCGGGGTAGCTACTCTCCGGGCTCCCGAGATCAAATACAACACAAAGCAGCAGTAGGGTTTTACGCGACCATCGCGTCCGGTCGGGTAAAATCCAACGCTGCCACATCGCCTCGATCCGCTCTCCGCAAGATCCCCGCCTCGCATCAACAACATCGGCGGGCGGCCGCCCCCACGTTCTATAGGTGCCAAGGCCACCATCGCCAGGCTACGTAATACTCAGTTATACTTGACGAGCCTAGCATATGCAGATATGGCCTCTAACACGGAGACCGAAAGGTCGAAAGCGTGAATCATATAGTAGATATGATCAACATAAGATGTTCACTATTGAAAACTACTCCATCTCACGTGATGATCGGTTATGGTTTAGTTGATTTGATCACGGATCACTTAGATGACTAGAGAGATGTCTGCCTAAGTGGGAGTTCTTTAGTAATATGATTAATTGAACTTAAATTTATCATGAACTTAGTACCGATAGTATCTTGCTTGTCTATGTTTGATTGTAGATAGATGACTCGTGTCGTTGTTCCGCTGAATTTTAATGCGCTCCTTTAGAAAGCAAAGTTGAAAGATGATGGTAGTAATTACACGGACCGGGTCCGTAACCCAAGGATTATCCTCATTGCGCACGTAAGAGTTACGCCCCGATGCACCGCTAGGTGCCAGTGCCTGCCGCCGATGTAACCGACGACGCTAAGAACGCCCGCAGAGCAAAGCTGATGACTACTCTATAGTTCAAGTGCCATGCTTTTACGGCTTAGAACCGACTTCAACGACGCTTTTGAACGCCATGGAGCATATGAGATGTTCCAGAGTTGAAGTTAATATTCCAAATGTAATGCCCGGATTGAGAGATATGAAGTCTCCAATAAGTTCTATAGCTGCAAGATGGAGGAGAATAGTTCTGCTGGAGCACATACTGTAATGTCCGGGTACTACAATCACTTGACACAACCGGGAGTTAATCTTCCGGATGATTGTGTCATTGATGTAATTCTTCAATCACCGCCACCAAGCTACAAAGGCTTCGTGATGAACTATAATATGCAAGGGTTAGTAAAGACTATACCGAGCTCTTCGCAATGCTAAAGGCTGCGGAGGTAGAAATCAAGAAGGAGCATCAAGTGTTGATGGTCAATAAGACCACTAGTTTCAAGAAGAAAGGCAATGGGAAGAAGAAGGAATCTCAAGAAGAACAAAGAAGCAAGTTGTCGTCAGAGAAGAAACCCAAGTCTGGACCCAAACCTGAAATCGAGTGCTTCTATCGCAAGCGACCGGTCATTGAAGCGGAACTGCCCCAAGTATTTGGCGGATAAGAAGGATGGCAAGGTGAACAAAGGTATATGTGATATTGAAAGTGCAACTAATCCCCGGTGGTTTTGGTAATTAATAACAACATATATATCATTGAACTAATCATTTCTTGAGAATATTTCGTAAAGTTCAAGGATATGGGTATGGCAATGACCGATGATGTGGACCCTCAAAATGCTAAGGAAAACATTGGCAAAAGCTCAAGACTCTATTTTTGGTTTAGTGATCCAAGATCACATTGAGTCCATAGGAAAGCCAATACTATTAAAAGGGATGAGGTTATGATGATGATCCGTTGCTCTAAGTGCTTAGTGATTTATCTCTCAAACTATCGCAATCTTTCATTCCAACATAAACCCATAAGTAATCTCGGTCCCACCGATTCCAAACTCACCACACCGAGATGAACCACCTCAGCCATATACCCAAACCCTAAGAATTTCGGATTTTCCGATTCCAAACTCGGTCATACCGAATTGGTGTTGCAAGCTTCAGAATCTTCAGACTCAAATCGGTGTCACCGAGATGAGAAAGTCGGTCCCACCGAGATTGGCAAACCCTAGACTTTGGAAGAATCGGACTAACCGAGATTGTATTTTCGGTCCCACTGAAAATCCCAACGCTCACAAGATTTGAACTTTCGGTCTCACCGAGTTGTCAACTTCGGTCCGACCGAGATTGGTCAAATGTGTGTAACGGTTGGATTTTGTGTGGAGGCTATAAATACCCTCCACCTCCTCTTCATTCGTGGAGAGAGCCATCGAAAGAACTACCACTCCTACCTTACATTTCGAGAAGAAAACTACCTACCCTTGTGTTGAGATCAAGTTGCTCCACTCCCACCATATGAAACTTGATTTCTAGCCTTCCCAAGTTGCTTTCCACTCAATCCTTTCTTCCACCACAGCCAAATCAGTGAGGAG
Source organism: Aegilops speltoides (assembly GCA_021437245.1). NCBI lineage: Eukaryota > Viridiplantae > Streptophyta > Magnoliopsida > Poales > Poaceae > Aegilops > Aegilops speltoides. Next base: position 12,134 of record JAHHZJ010000945.1, on the reverse strand, counting down.
AGTTGAGTGTTGGGGAGATTATCATTTGAAGCACAAGAGCAAGGAGTTCATCATCACCAACACCATCTATTACCTTTTGGAGGGTGGTGCCTCCTAGATTGGTTAGGTGTCGCTGGGAGCCTCCACAAGATGTGGAGTTGAACCAAGAAGTTTGTAAGGGCAAGGAGATCGCCACTGTGAAGATCTACCCCGAGTAAGGCTAGTCCTCCGTGGACGAGGCCATGATGGCATAGACAAGGTTGCTTCTTCGTGGACCCTTTGTGGGTGGAGCCTCCGTGGACTCTCGCAGCTGCTATTCTCCGTGGGTTGAAGTCTCCATCAACGTGATTGACGATAGCACCACCTATCGGAACCACGAGAAAAATCTCCGTGTTCCAAATTGCGCTTGCTCTTCTCCACCTCTTATTTACTATATGTGCAATTTACTTTCCGCTGCCATAACTCTAGAATTGCATGTAGGGTGATACTTGACTTGGTCTTCATTGTGAACTTGCTAAAACTTACTCTAATCAAAAGGCTAAACTTTTGTTGTCAAGTAGTCTAATCACCCCCTCTAGACATACTTACGATCCTACAAGTGGTATCGAGCTTTGGTCTCCATTGGATTGGTTTCATTGCATTGACTCCATAAGCTTGGTTTCACAACCTAGGAGAGTATGGCGCCTAGTGAGGGTAATTTTCAGAGAGGTCCTTATTTTGATGGTTCAAATTTTGCTAGTTGGAAGCACAAAATGAAAATGCATATTCTGGACATAACCCCGCCGATGGGGCATTATTTGTGTTGGCTTGCAAGGTGAGTTCTTCGAGGAAGGAAAAGTTCCGGATCGCGGGTTATCATGCGATGAGTTATGGATGTTACGTAACAATGCTCAAGCTTGTGACATTCTCTTCAATGCTTTGTGTCCCGAGGAGTTCAACAAGATCAGCCGCCTTGAGAATGCAAAAGAGATTTGGGATACTTTGGTCGAAATGCACGAAGGTACCGAGTCCGTGAAGGAATCAAAGCTAGATGTTCTTCAAGGTCACTTGACAAGTTCAAGATGAAGGAAGGTGAAGGAGTCGCTGAAATGTACTCTAGGCTTGCTCTCATTACCAATGAGATGGCAGGCTTAGGAAGCGAAGAAATGACCGAATCGATTCATCATCAAGAAGATTCTCGAGCTTTGATGGAAAGTATGACACCGTGCACTTTGATCCAAATGATGCCAAACTACAAAGATCTCAAGCCTACCAAGTCATTGGAAGAATTGTTGCTCATGAGATGACACTTAAAGATAAGGAAGAGCTTCACAACAAGTCAAGTGGTGCTTATAAAGCTGCAGCTTGAAGCTCCCACAACCTCAAGTGACAAGCTAGTTTCCAATGAAGAGATAAGCCTAATGGTGAAGAACTTCAACAAATTCTACAAGAGTAGAAGCAAGGAAAGAAGCTCAAAGTCTAGATCATATGATGAAAAGAGATCTTCTAGTCGTGATCGAAACTGCTATAATTGTGGAAGACCCGACACTACTCAAATGAGTGTTCGACTCCCACAAGAGAAGAGAAGAATTCCAAGAAGAAGAAGCTCAAGAGAAGAGTCGCCTAAAAGAGAGAAGGAGTAGAGATGATCGTTATGAACGAAGATCCTCTCGGAGAAGCAAGGATTCGGAAAGGAAAGACAAGTCATCAAGGAGCTACACAAGGAGAAAACATCAAGCTCATGTTGGTGAATGGGTTTCCGCCCGACCGACAATCACTCCAAAGAAGCTATCACTCCAACTCCGAATACAACCAAGATGAAGGTGTTGCCGGTCTTGCTCTCAGATCCTCCAACTCCAACTCCTATGACATATTTGATTCACCAAATGAGGGAATTGGAAGATGCTTCATGGCAAAAGGCCCCAAGGTATCACACCCTGAGTTTATTGACTTTGATAGTGATGAGGATGACTTGCTTGGTGAAGATGAGCTTTACATGACAAATCTAGTGAGCTTAGTAATGATGAACATGCTAATAGTCTTTATAGTCGAGAAGAGTCGAATGACAATGCTATGAAGGAGATTGAGCGCCTAACTAAAGAACTAAACACTCTTAAGTTAGCTCATGAAACAACTCAAGAAGATCATAGAGAGCTCCTAAGATCTCATGAGAAGCTACGCTCGAGAAGCTCAATCTAGAGCAAGAACATGAGTTCCTAAAAGCTATCAATGACGATCTTCAAAGAAGAGTTCTTCATATCTTGCCAAACGACTTCTCTTGTCTAATTTCTTGCCACCTATTAAAACTAAGCATGACAAGCATAAGAAAATTCTTCATCTAGTAGTAACAATAATCATGCCAAATCAAATGTTGTTACTTCTAGTAATTCTCTTGATTCCACTAACAATGTTTCAAGCCAAGTTTCACTTGAGCAAGAAAATAGTCTATTGAAAGGGATTATAGAGAAAGGTGTCTACAAGAGTCTTGCCGAAGCAAGAGCTTTGAGGAAATTGTTCGCAAGCAAGGAAGACACCGAAGAATCAAGGAATTGGTTTTGAGCGAAAGTTCAACGCCGAGGGTGTTGAATGGGAAGAAGGTCAATATCCCACTCCAAAGTTTGTTTCTCAAGAGGAGAAGTATGATCCTACTTCTTCAAATGAGGAACAAGCTCAAGATGACCTTCCACCACAAGACCACAAGCTAAAAGGCAAGGACAAGCTTCAAGAGGAGATTGATGCATTCATTGAAGCACCCAAGGCCATGGTCAAGTGGGTTCCCAAGGCTACTTCAAGTTCTACTTCGACAAGCTCAACTACTACCCCAAGGATTCCCATCAAGATGATGTGGATCCCGAAGAAGAAGAACTAGAGAGTTCTTGAGGGTGACTCCGCCAATATACTTCACTCACATTCATTTTGGCAAAGAACTTGTGCAATCAACTTCCACATCTTGCACTAGTTCATGGAGTCACAAACCCTCATGTTGGTAAGTCAAGGGACAAGGTAATCATTGCTTTCATGGACATCATCTATTGTGTACTTCAATCTATGTCCATGGATATCCTTGTTTGTTCCTTGTGGGACTAACCCATGTAGGTATTGAAAGTGCCCGAATCCAAAGGATTGCTCCCAACTCTTGATGATCTTCATCAACATTGAGCATCCACATCTTCAACATCTACATGAAGTCTTCAACGACAACCCAAGGTTAGTTTGACCTTTAAAAGGGTTCTCACATCAAGGGGAGCTTTGTTCTAAAGAAATGAGCTAAAGCATCTTCAAATGATGTGAACACATTAATGCTTTATGTAAAAGTGGTAACCCCACTTGTGCTTAAACGATGAGTATGACCTATGATCAAATGTTTCTCATTTGACTCCTAAGTCAATATACTCATATATAGATGACCTAGTCATCGCCAAATTGTGTGCTAGAAGCTAGTGTTTGTTTGTGCATGTTTGACACATATTTCATTTGCTATCTTATTGTGTGAGCATGTTGGATGCATGATTTTATCCATTCAAGGACATCCATTTGTTGCTTTGGTCTTTGGATTTTTCTTTTCGACCAAATGGATGGACAAGAATGCCTAAGTTCCTCCCCTAGCTATCTATGCTTTCTTGTCTCAAACTCTATTCATGCTTATATCACAAACTTTGAACAAGACTTTTTCGACAGATCGAGTGAGGAGCACTCTGAGCCACCGATCCGTCAAAAGCCTAACTTCCAAAACCTTCTAAGTACTTTCGTCAAACCGATATACTCAAATCGATGCATCAAATCACTTGGATTGATCTAGGTTTTCACTCGTGAAACCGAAGTTGTAACTTTCGGCGTGATCAAGTGAGTAATCGCACGCAGCTAGCTATCTCGGTCCCACCGAAGTTTTCTAACTCGTCCCACCGACACCGGCGGGTATATATACCCGAGGACAGCGCTGATTACTTCTTCAAACGCCGCCTCAAACCCTTCGCCCGCCGCCATGGTCTTCGGATCGCCTCCGCTGCCGCAGGCGCCGCCGCTGGTCTCCATCGCCAACGGTCAATCTCTCGCCATTGCAGCCAGTAGTGAAACTCCACCAGATTGGGTGAGTTTCATCCTCTCGTGCTTCAACCGCTGATTCAATGCACGATAGGTTTTGCCTAGCTTGCCAAGATTGAAATCTTCCTATCCAGCAGATTAGATCATAGAACAAAATTCGAGTGAAAATTTTAGGTTAGGTTTCACGAACACATCTCGTGTGACCGATTCTACATTCTCAAATCGACCGATTTGGCCTCGGTCATTGTGACCGCACTTTTCGTTAAACCGAAGTTGTGCAAATCGGTAAGACCGGTGAGGATTTAGTGAAACCCTAGTGCTCTCGGCTAGATCAAACCCATTTCGTCCAACCGAAAGTGGTGTATATGGTCTGTTTAGGCACTTCGGATTCACCGAATTTATAGACTCGGTCGACCAAATGTATTCTCGTGAAAACCTAAAACTAATGTTTGAACTCATTCTTTTGCAAAATCCTCTCGCAGCTTTGTGATAACTCTTCTATTCTGCCTATACCTATTCTTTTCACAGTTGTCACCATGTCCGATGCAAGTGACAATGTAACAGGTCCGAATCACCAGCTGAGATTCCAGAGGCGCTACAAGTCCCAAGCAAGCAGCCAGATGATGGAGAGAGGAGCACTCCAAGTGGATTGCTCCACCGCCACCAGGCTGTGAAGAAGAGGAATTCGATGAGGAGGATTCGACTTTGTTGCAGATGAGGAGATAACTTCAAAGCCAAAAGGCAAGTGGTTGCCAAGGGCTATCAAGGGCAACAACAAAGAAAGGCACCAAGAAGGTGAAGAAATCCACAGCTTGCAAAGAAGCTCAAGATGGAAGAAGAAACCTCCAAAGAAGATCAAGAAAACTTCCAAGAGGAAGAGGCTAGTTCATGAAGAAGTCGATGATGATGACTCGATGAGGAAGCACCCCAGCCTCCTCGTATGTGGTTGATGGAGATGCCATCGTAAGGAGCACCCACAAAATCTAAGCCATCAGCTCCAAAGAAAGGCAGCCCAAGCCAAACCTGCCGCCAAGCCAAAGAAGACTGTGAGAAACATACCGCTTCAGAGAAGAAGAAGGACAATGTGCCACCGCAGAATCTGATGATGAGGCTCATGTTTTGGTCAAGCTCGCATGTAAATTGCCGCTCATAATGATGCTCATCCTCGAGCTGAAAATATGAAGGAAAGGAAGGACAAAGGTCTCGGCTATGGAGGCAAGTTGATCCATATGCCACCAGAGAAGGACAGCTGTTGACTCTAGATTCCACACCGAGAGCAACAAGATTTCTATGAGATGTTGCTCATGGATAAGAAGCCAATTGTTGCCGACACCAGATATGTAGACCGGGAATACATCGACAAAGAAGAGCACAGAGACTATTTCCCACATGTGCATGAAAGCTTCACCGCATGTGGAGTTGCAGAGTTCGCTGGTCGAAATTGACCGCTTGGAATGATGAGATGATCATGCGCTTCTATGCCACCGCACACTTCTATCCAGATGGCGTAATTGTATGGATGATGTATAGGGCGTAGATTCTCCTCAACTGTTGAGGAATGGAGAGCGCTGCTGAATGCACCAAAGATCAAGGGATGATGATGTTGATGTCTATGGCATTCCAAAGAAAAATCACGAGTCTATGAAGAACATGTACAATGAGGTACCGACAAGGATGTTGAGATATGGAAGCTTGGATCAGCTTTATCATCTTCAGCAGGTCTCCCAACCACTAACACCATTCTCGAGGCATACTTTGATGCCTAAGTCAGAGACCACCGCATGATAAGAGGGTATTCTATCAACATGCTGCACATTCTAGATCAAGACACCTTTAAGGTGATGGACCTGATAGTAGAGACTATCAAGAGGACAGCAGCAGCACTGTAAGAGGTCGTGTGGGTTTGCTCCGCATATTCAGATGCTCATTAATGCCAAGTTTGGCACCGACACCTACCGCTGGATAGACCCCACTTGCCATTGCAGCCCGAACATGAAGATAATGAAGTTGTGATGACCGAGGATGCTCCCACATCCGCTGAAGGACATGCAAAGTCCGAGGCTGCCAAACAAGCTAAAGCTGAAAAGGAAGCAAAGAAGAAAGCCCAAGAGCGTTGGAGAACAACTTGAAGCCACTCAGAGAATTGAACTATGCCTGCCAGATAGTGCAGCCTCAGAGAGCCTAGAGAGGATAGTTGAAGATAAGTTCCATGCTCGATGTCAAGTCGATCAAGTGCAGTGTCACCGCCAACAAGCTTGAGGCGACATTGAGGAAGCGAAGAGGGAGAAGGCAGAGCTCATGAAGGAGATGGAAGGTGATATGGTCCAGATGACTATGAGCAGCCTGCCCAAAGGCCCACAAAGCCCAGATCACTGCTATTCCTATGATGCACCCTGTGGCTACTACATCAAGACCTCCCACAGCTCCATCGGCCCAAAGACCAGCCCAAGATCCACTCCTCCACCTCCACAGACTTCAGCAGGCTTTTGCAGATGCAGCTATCTCCACTCCATCGACGCAGACAGAGCCGCCAGCAGAGTCCCTAGTGACGATTAGCTCTATACCTTTCAACTTTTGGTAACTTGTTGCCAAAGGGGAGAAATTGTATAGATCATAGGACTTCGAGAGAGAGAGTGCTCGCTTTTGCTCTTTCGCTTATGGTTTTCCTTGAGATACTTTTGAGTTCTTTGAGACATTTCGTGTTTGATACTACGCTTGTTTCTATCTTGATGAGTGCTTGATCATACTATGCTTAATGTGTGCTTAATGCTTATCATATTCCATTCATATCTTGTATGATCACTTACTCATGTCTTGGTGATTGGGTGCATGTTATTCATTCTTATCATTTTGTGCGCCCACCAAGATGTATGTGACATGGAAGAGTGACCCATGATCCTAATCGATTGTGCATTTGCATTCAAACGCAAATCTTAAATAATGCACAAATTTAGGGGAGCTCTTGCTTATCACATACTTCTCAAAGCTTATTTATGTTATTCATTGATTATATCATTTGTCGGTTTTGATCTATATGTTGTCATCAATTACCAAAAGGGGAGATTGAAAGTGCAACTAATCCCGGTGGTTTTGGTAATTAATAACAACATATATATCATTGAACTAATCATTTCTTGAGAATATTTCGTAAAGTTCAAGGATATGGGTATGACAATGACCGATGATGTGGACCCTCAAAATGCTAAGGAAAACATTGGCAAAAGCTCAAGACTTATTTTTGGTTTAGTGATCCAAGATCACATTGAGTCCATAGGAAAGCCAATACTATTAAAAGGGATGAGGTTATGATGATGATCCGTTGCTCTAAGTGCTTAGTGATTTATCTCTCAAACTATCGCAATCTTTCATTCCAACATAAACCCATAAGTAATCTCGGTCCCACCGATTCCAAACTCACCACACCGAGATGAACCACCTCACCATATACCCAAACCCTAAGAATTTCGGATTTTCCGATTCCAAACTCGGTCATACCGAATTGGTGTTGCCAAGCTTCAGAATCCTTCAGACTCAAATCGGTGTCACCGAGATGAGAAAGTCGGTCCCACCGAGATTGGCAAACCCTAGACTTTGGAAGAATCGGACTAACCGAGATTGTATTTTCGGTCCCACTGAAAATCCCAACGCTCACAAGATTTGAACTTTCGGTCTCACCGAGTTGTCAACTTCGGTCTGACCGAGATTGGTCAAATGTGTGTAACGGTTGGATTTTGTGTGGAGGCTATAAATACCCCTCCACCTCCTCTTCATTCGTGGAGAGAGCCATCAGAAAGAACTACCACTCCTACCTTACATTTCGAGAAGAAAACTACCTACCCTTGTGTTGAGATCAAGTTGCTCCACTCCCACCATATGAAACTTGATTTCTAGCCTTCCCAAGTTGCTTTCCACTCAATCCTTTCTTCCACCACAGCCAAATCAGTGAGGAGAGTTGAGTGTTGGGGAGATTATCATTTGAAGCACAAGAGCAAGGAGTTCATCATCACCAACACCATCTATTACCTTTTGGAGGGTGGTGCCTCCTAGATTGGTTAGGTGTCGCTGGGGAGCCTCCACAAGATGTGGAGTTGAACCAAGAAGTTTGTAAGGGCAAGGAGATCGCCACTGTGAAGATCTACCCCGAGTAAGGCTAGTCCTCCGTGGACGAGGCCATGATGGCATAGACAAGGTTGCTTCTTCGTGGACCCTTTGTGGGTGGAGCCTCCGTGGACTCTCGCAGCTGCTATTCTCCGTGGGTTGAAGTCTCCATCAACGTGATTGACGATAGCACCACCTATCGGAACCACGAGAAAAATCTCCGTGTTCCAAATTGCGCTTGCTTTCTCCACCTCTTATTTACTATATGTGCAATTTACTTTCCGCTGCCATAACTCTAGAATTGCATGTGTAGGGTGATACTTGACTTGGTCTTCATTGTGAACTTGCTAAAACTTACTCTAATCAAAAGGCTAAACTTTTGTTGTCAAGTAGTCTAATCACCCCCTCTAGACATACTTCCGATCCTACAAATATACATGTTATTGATGTGTACCTTACTAGAGCTCGCAGAGTACCGGTATTTGATAACGGGTTCTGCTAATATTTGCAACTCAAACAGGACTACGGATTGCTTAACACCGCAAAGGACGAGGTGACGATGCGTGGGAAATGGTTGCAAAGTCGATGTGATCGCGGTCGGCACGCTACCTCTACATCTACCTTCGGATTAGTTTTAGACCTAAATAATTGTTATTTGGTGCCCGCGCTGAGCATGAACATTATATCTGGATCTTGTTTGATGCGAGATGGTTATTCATTTAAATCAGAGAATAATGGTTGTTCTATTTATATGAGTAATATCTTTATGGTCATGCACCCTTGAAGAGTGGTCTATTTTTGATGAATCTCGATAGTAGTGATACACATATTCATAATGTTGAAGCCAAAAGATGCAGAGTTGATAATGATAGTGCAACTTATTTGTGGCACCGCCGCTTAGGTCATATCGGTGTAAAGCGATGAAGAAACTCCATATCGATGGACTTTTGGAGTCACTTGATTATGAATCACTTGGCACTTATGTAACCGTGCCTCATGGGCAAGATGACTAGAACCCCGCTTCTCCGATACTATGGAGAGAGCAACAGATTTGTTGGAAATCATACATATGATGTATGTGGTCCGATGAATGTTGAGGCTCGTATGGATATCGTTATTTTCTCACCTTCACAGATGATTTAAGCAGATATGGGTATATCTACTTAATGAAACATAAGTCTGAAACATTTGAAAAGTTCAAAGAATTTCAGAGTGAAGTTGAAAATCATCGTAATAAGAAAATTAAATTTCTACGATCCGATCGTGGAGGTGAATATTTGAGTTACGAAGTTTGGTCTACATTTGAAACAATGCGAATAGTTTCAAGAATCACGCCACCCGAACACCACAACAGAATGGTGTGTCCGAACGTCGAATTGCACTTTACTAGATATGGTGCGATCTATGATGTCTCTTACAGATTTATCGCTATCGCTTTGGGGTTATGCTCTTGAGACGGCCGATTCACACTCGAATAGAACACCGCCAAAACCGCTGAGACGACACCTTATGAACTATGGTTTAGCAAGAAACCAAAGTTGTCGCTTTCTTAAAGTTTGGGGATGCGATGCTTATGTGAAAAGCTTCAACCTGATAAGCTCGAACCCAAATTGGAGAAATGTGTCTTCATAGGATACCCAAAGGAAACAGTTGGGTACACCTTCTATCACAGATCCAAGGCAAGACATTTGTTGTTAAGAATGGATCCTTTCTAGAGAAGGAGTTTCTCTCAAAGAAGTGAGGGGAGAAAAGTAGAACTTGATGAGGTAATTGTACCTTCTCCTTACTTGAAAGTAGTTTGTCGCAGAAACCGGTTTCTCAGACATCTACACCAAATAGTGAGGAAGTTGATGATGTTGATCATGAAACTTCAGATCAAGTTACTACGTAACCTCGTAGATCAACCAGAGTAAGATCCGCACTGAGTGGTACGGTAATCCTGTTCGAAGTCATGCTACTAGATCAAGATGAACCTACGAACTATGAAGAAGCGATGGTGAGCCCAGATTCCGCAAAATGGCTTGAGGCCATGAAATCTGAGATGGGATCCATGTATGAAAACAAAGTATGGACTTTGGTTGACTTGCCCGAGGGTCGGCAAGCAATAGAAAACAAGTGGATCTTCAAGAAGAAGACTGACACTGACGGTAATGTTATCGTTTATTAAAGCTCGACTTGTCGCAAAGGGTTTTCGACAAGTTCAAGGGATTGACTACGATGAGACCTTCTCACCAGAAGCGATGCTTAAGTCCGTCTGAATCATGTTAGCAATTGCCGATTTTATGATTATGAAATTTGGCAAATGGATGTAAAGACTGCATTCCTGAATGGATTTCGAAGAAGAGTTGTATATGATGCAACCGTAAGGTTTTATCGATCCAAAGGAGCTAACAAAGTATGCAAGCTCCAAATGATCCATTTATGGACTGCAAGCATCTCGAGTTGAACAAACGCTTTGATAGTGTGATCAAAGATTTAGTTCATATGCACTTTGGAGAAGCCTCAGATTTACAAGAAAGTGAGTGGAGCTCAGAGCATTTCTGATATTATATGTAGATGACATATTACCGATCGGAAATGATATAGAATTTCGGATAGCATAAAGGATACTTGAATAAGAGTTTTTCAATGAAAGACCTCGTGAAGTTGCTTACATATTGGGCATCAAAATCTATAGAGATAGATCAAGACGCTTAATTGACTTTCACAAAGCACATACCTTGACAAAATTTTGAAGAAGTTCAAATGGATCAAGCAAAGAAAGGGTTCTTGCCTGTGTTACAAGGTGTGAAGTTGAGTAAGACTCAATGCCCGACCACCGCAGAAGATAGAGAGAAAATGAAAGATATTCCCTATGCTTCAGCCATAGGCTCTATCATGTATGCAATGCTGTGTACCAGACCTGATGTGTGCCTTGCTATAAGCTTAGCAGGGAGGTACCAAAGTAATCCAGAGTGGATCATCGACAGCGTCAAGAACATCCCGAAATACCGAAAAGGACTAAGGATATGTTTCTCAGATATGGAGGTGACAAAGAGCTCATCGTAACGGTTACGCTGATGCAAGTTTTGACACCGATCCGGACGATTCTAAATCGCAGACCGGATACGATTTACACTAAACGGAGGAGCTGCATTGTGCAGTTCTAAACAAAGCGTCAGAAGCGGATCTACATGTGAAGCGGAGTACATAGCAGCTTCGAAGCAGCTAATGAAGGAGTCTCGATGAAGGAGTTCATATCCCATCTAGGTGTCATACCTAGTGCATCGGGTCCGATGAAAATCTTCTCGTGACAATATCGAGCAATTGCCTTAGCAAAGGAATCCAGATTTCACAAGAGGACCAAGCACATCAAGAGACGCCTAATTCCATCCGGATTTAGTCCGTGGGAGACATAGAGATTTGTAAGATACATACGGATCTGAATGTAGCAGCATCTGCTAACTAAGCCTCTTCCACGAGAAAACATGATCAACACCAAGACTCCATGGGTGTTAGAATCATTACTATGTAATCTAGATTATTGACTCTAGTGCAAGTGGGAGACTGAAGGAAATATGCCCTAGAGGCAATAATAAAGTTATTATTTATTTCCTTATTTCATGATAAATGTTTATCATTCATGCTAGAATTGTATTGACCGGAAATATGATACATGTGTGAATGCATAGACAAACAATATGTCACTAGTATGCCTCTACTAGACTAGCTTGTTAATCAAAGATGGTTATGTTTCCTAACAATGAACAAAGAGTTGTTATTTGATTAACAAGGTCACATCATTAGTTGAATGATCTGATTGACATGACCCATTCCATTAGCTTAGCACACGATTGTTTAGTATGTTGCTACTGCTTTTATCCATGACTTATACATGTTCCTATAACTATGAGATTATGCAACTCCCGTTTACCGGAGGAACACTTTGGGTACTACCAAACGTCACAACGAATCGGGTGATTATAAAGGAGTACTACAGTGTCTCCAAAGGCGATGTTGGGTTGGCGATTTCGAGATTAGGTTTTGTCACTCGATTG
>JAHHZJ010000944.1:448-27806 GCA_021437245.1 Aegilops speltoides | reverse complement strand
GTTCGAACCCCGCCTCATGATCCTGCACGGAGAGGGGCGATCAGTTTATGGGGAGCGACTCACGATCGCGGCAGCGACGACTTTGCTAACGACGACTTCTTCCCGACCTCGCAACCTCATCCTCGATTTACATGGGCGATAACGTTAACGCCGGCGGTGCTGCTCCCGCTGCACCATACGTGATTCTATCTTTCCTGCTCGAGATCGCGGTAGAATTCATGTTTCTAGTATGTGCCCTAGATGTGATCTGCTCATCTGCTATGCTAGTTTGCATGATTAGTTCAATCTCGCCATCGTAGTCATGATTTATCTTCGCTTATTCGGATTAAATCTGTAGTAATTTGCTCATATTTCCAACAATCCAAAAACGTGATTATAGGCAATTTACTTGAGTGGTTTTGTTGCACATCCGTCACCGCCTTTAAGGGGCGCAATATAAGAGGTGGCGACGAGAGCAGCCTCTGGTTTCAAACCATGGGCTACTATGACGCCACTAAGGGCAAGCCCGAGGGCGATCTTAATCCAAAGACAATTGGAAGCTTTTGAGAAGATCGATACTCTCTTTAAAGGCGCTCTTGGGTGTTCTTGATGATTCCATTGTGGATTCGTATATGTTGTTTGACAACGGCAAGGACATGTGGGCTGCGCCGAGGCCAAGTTTGGTGCCTCGGACGCCGGAGAGCAGTAGTACGTCATGGAGCAATTCTATGACTACAAGATGACCGATGAGCGCTCACAGTACAAAGAAAGCTCATGAGATATCCGCCGCAAAAGAACTTGAGCACTTCAAGTGTCTGCTTGCGGACAAATTTGTGGCCGGAGGCATTATTGCAAGCTTCCACCTTCGTGGAACAATTTTGCTACTTCCACAAAACACAAGAGACAGGAGTTTTCCGTTCATGGATCTCATTGGTACTCTTGATGTTGAAGAGAAGGCGAGAGCAAAGGACACACGTGCTCGAGTTGCCGAGGGAGCTTCTAGTGCCCACATGGTACAGAAGAATAACTTCCAGCCCAACAAGTTCAAAAACAACAAGAATAAAACTCAGGGGAAAGGCAAGTTTGATACAAAGAACAAGCCATCACATTCTACCAACTTTAAGAAGAATTCTCATAAGAAGGGGAAGGGACTTTGCCATGTATGCAGTGATCCTAATCACTGGGCTCTGAAGTGTCCTAACCGCTTGGAGGAGCGCGAACATGAGAAGGGCGGCAAGTCCGCTAATGTTGTCATCGGTGATACTGATATGAAGGAATCAGGTACGGTATTTTTCCTACCATCCTTTAGTATTTCAATCCCCGATTGGTTAATTGACACCGTGCCAATGTACATGTGTGTGCCGACGCCCATGTTTTCTTCTTACTGTGCCACAGTGACTTCTCCCGGCTTGATGGGGAACGGGTCACATGCCATCGCTCGAGGTGTTGGTATGGTCGATCCAAGTTTACTTGGGGAAGACAAAGGCCTCAAGAACGCTCATCATGTGCCGCCCATCAATAAAAATCTCAAGAGCGGTTCCCGCTTATGTTGAGATGGTTTTAAGTTGGTTTTGAGTCCAATAAAGTTGTAATTTCCAAGTGTGGACAATTTGTTAGAAAAGGCTATGAGTGCGGAGGCTTGTTCCGCCTATCTTTGTCGATATTTGCACTAAAGTTATTAATAATGTTTGCCACAATAATGAGTCGGATATTTGGCATTCACGACTTTGTCATAGTAACTTTGGTTGCATGACGCTGCTAGCCAATATGAATTTAATTCGAAAATCTCTCTTGTCAAAGGCTCTAAGTGCCAAGTATGTGTGCAAGCTAAACAACCTCGCAAGTCCCATAAGACCGCAGAGGCAAGAGACTTAAGCGCCATCGAGCTTATACATTCGATCTTTGTGAGATGAATGGCGGTTGACAAAAGGTGGAAAGAGATATTTCATGACGTTGATTGATGAATCCACTAGATATTGTTATGTGTATCTTCTGAAATCAAAAGATGAGGCTTTAACTTTCTTCAAAAACTATAAAGCTGAGGCAGAGAACCAACTTGATCGAAAAATTAAACGGCTTAGGTCCGATCGTGGTGGAGAGTATTTTTCCAATGAGTTTGATCTGTTTTGTGCGGAACATGGTATAATCCATGAGAGGACGCCTCCCTACTCACCTCATTCTAATGGGGTGGCCGAAAGAAAGAACCGAACTCTAACTAATTTGGTTAACGCCATGTTAGACACATCGGGTCTTTCCAAGGAATGGTGGGGGGAGGCGCTAATGACCGCGTGTCATGTCCTAAACCGAGTTCCCACAAAGCATAAGACCATGACTCCATTTGAGGAATGGGAAAGGAAAAGGTTGAAACTCTCTTACCTACGTTCTTGGGGTTGTTTGGCGAAAGTCAATATACCAATTCCCAAGAAGCGCAAGCTTGGACCAAAAACCGTGGATTGTGTTCTTCTGGGCTATGCTTTTCATAGCATTGGCTATAGATTTTGATAATAAAATCTGAGGTATCCGACATGCATGTTGGTACGATTATGGAGTCTAATGATGCAACTTTCTTTGAGGACATATTTCCTATGAAGGATATGTCAAGTTCATCAAATCAGGAGATACCTACTTCATCTAGTGAAGAACTCACTCTAATTCCTAAACCCACCATCGCGATGGAACACGTTGAGAATCCTGTTGAGGGTGACAATGAAACTCCAGAAGGAGTAAGAGATGAGGACCGCAAAGTCTTTTGGTGATGATTTCATTGTGTACCTTGTGGATGACACACCCAGACTATTTCAAGCTTATGCATCTCCCCGATGTCGACTCATCGAAGGAAGTCGTTTTAGCAAGATGGATTCCATCTTAGCTAACGGGACCTGGGAGATCACTGACCGTCCTTATGGGTGCAAACCTATAGGATGTAAGTGGGTGTTCAAGAAGAAGCTTAGACCTGATGGCACGATTGAAAAATACAAGGCACGACTTGTGGCTAAGGGTTATACCCAGAAAGAAGGTGAAGACTTCTTTGATACTTACTCACCTGTGGCTAGACTAACCACAATTTGGGTGCTACTATCACTGGCTGCCTCACATGGTCTTCTCGTTCATCGAATGGACGTTAAGACGGCTTTCCTCAATGGAGAGTTGGAGGAAATTTACGTGGATCAGCCAGATGGTTTTGTAGTACCTGGTCAGGAAGGAAAGGTGTGCAAGTTGTTAAAGTCTTTATATGGCCTTAAACAAGCTCCTAAGGAGTGGCATGAGAAGTTCGAAAGAACATTAACTGCTGACGGCTTTGTAGTAAATGATGGTGACAAGTGTGTGTACTATCGCCATGGTGGGGGCGAAGGAGTTATTCTTTGTCCGTATGTCGATTTACATATTGATCTTTGGAACCAAACTTGATTTAATCAAGGAGGTTAAGGATTTCTTATCTCATTGTTTTGAGATGAAGGATCTAGGAGTAGCTGATGTTATCTTAAACATCAAGCTGTTGAGAGATGAGAATGGTGGGATCACACCGCTTTAGTCTCACTATGTGGAAAAGGTCTTGAGTCGTTTTGGGTATAGCGATCGCACGCCTTCTCCAACTCCATATGATGCTAGTGTGTTGCTTCAAAGAATCGACGGATTGCTAGAGACCAACCGAGGTATTCTCGCATTATTGGCTCGCTTATGTATTTGGCGAGTGCCACGAGGCTGACATCTCTTTTGCCGTGAGCAAGCTGAGTCGGTTTGTGTCAAAACCGAGATGATCATTGGCGTGCGCTTGAGAGAGTTATGCGCTACTTGAAGGGCATCATGAGCTATGGGATTCACTACACCGGTATCCAAGGGTACTAGAGGGTTATAGTGACTCGAACTAGATATCGATGTCGATGAGATTAAGGCCACAAGTGGTTATGTTTTTACACTTGGTGGTGGCGCTGCTTCGAAGTCTTGCAAGCGCACCATCTTAACGAGGTCAACTATGAAAGCGTAACTCACAAAGATTAGACACCGCCATTGTTGAAGCAGAGTGGCTTCATGAGCTATTGATGGACTTACCTATGGTTGAAAAACCAATACCCCTATCCTGATGAACTGTGATAATCAAACTGTGATCGTCAAGATAAACAGTTCTAAGGACAATATAAAGTCCTCAAGGCATGTGAAGAGGAGATTAAAATATGTCAGGAAACTAAGGAACTCCGGAGTTATTACGTTGGATTATATCCAAACATCGAAAAACTTGGCAGATCCCTTCACAAAGGGTCTATCACGTAATGTGATAGATAATGCATCGATGGAGATGGGTTTGAGACCCACCGCATGAGTTGTCCATAGTGGTAACCCACTCTATGTGATCGGAGATCCCGTGAAGTAGAAGTGGGAGACAAGTTGTTGGTCAGCTGAGAGGAGAGTATCCTTATTTTAATTATCCCACTCCGTGAAGATGCAATACTCTCCTGATCTGCATGGCAAGTTGATATCTATCTTAATGTGTTCCAAGTGGCTTATTTGAGTAAGCAGAGATGTTGTCCTGCAGAGCATCTCCTGAGGAACACACCTATATGAATTTGACTGTTAACGTCGCAGTCTGTGAGAAGTGGGTGCTCTCTAATAAATTCATGAAAGGCCCTGAGGTACGACGTATACGCTCCACCCGAGGGGAAGCCTTGCGGCAGCCAAGTATCGTCAAGAATTTGTGTGAAACTAGTCTCGCAGAAAACTTGTAGTGCAAGGCATAGTCCACTATTCAAGTTGTGATCTAGTGTACCATAAATCTCTAAGTGGAAGTTCAACTTCACAGTCTCCACTAAGCACCGGTATATAAAGAATGTTTTGGAAACAAATGGTGAAATGTGCCAATGAGATTTTGTGGGGGATTGTTGGAATTTGCTAGTGGGATTTTGGCCCAAAGCCCAACTAAAATTCTGAAATTCTCTTGGCCCATTCATGCACATATGTGAGTGGAGTGAGTGAGGCTAAAGTTTAGTCCCACCTCATAAGTTGAGAGAGAGTTGCACCTCTTTATAAGGTGAGTTCTCCTACCACTTGTATGAGCATGAGAAGAGGAGACCTACACACGCGCTCCTCCTCCTCGCTCGCCTCGCCACGCCACGCCTCGTCACGACGCTACTGCTGTTGCGGATTGAGCCGAGCCAAGGACAGAGCTATGCACGTTGTCTATATTTTTGTCGCCGGAAAAAATTAATGAGTCATTAATTAATAATTAACGGACACGCATTATCAAGCGCTTCAATTCTTTTGGATCGTGATTTACTTCGGACGTGGGTTTACTCCCACGACCTACCCGCCCGCACTATATAGTCAGCAGACGCCTACCCTAGCCGCCGCCGCTTTGTATGGTTTCTCACCACCGCTCTGCATCATTGCGCCGCCAAGCAAGTCTTCTCCATCCTCCTTTCGCGTGCATCGGAGAAGGGACAAGAGCCTCCTAACCCGCCTCGTGATCCTGTATGGGAGAGGGCGATCGTTTTTGGGAGCGCTTTTCAGACGATCGCCGGTAGCGACGACTTTGCTTTCTGACATTTACTCTTCCCGACCTCGGCAACCTCATCCTCGACGACATGGGCGACAACGTCAACGCCGGCGGTGCTGCTCCCGCCGCACCGTACGTGATTCTATCTTTCCTGTTCGAGATCACGGTAGCATTCATGTTTCTTGTATGTGCCCTAGATGTGATCTGTTCATCTGCTATGCTAGTTTGCATGATTAGTTCAATCTCTGCTACTGTAGTCATGATTTATCTTCTGTTTATTCGGATTAAATCTCGTAGTAATTTGCTCATATTTCCAACAGAACCAACATGTAAATCATATATTCAGATATTCTCCTGCATGTATCCACAAGTCGGCGTGTCTTCTCTGTGATGCTGCAACTAGTCCCCAAGGGATTCTTGTACCGGTGCAGGAATAGGTCTGTGTAGACGTGTAGGATCAGGATGGCCTCCTCAAAGGGTTTCTGTAGTATTGTGTCCAATGCTGGACCAAGATCTGGTGACGGGCTTGTACTGCCGCTAAGTAACCCAGGATGATGCTTAGTTCCCAAGATCCTTGATCTGAACGTTCTGGGTATGCCGGAAGTTGTGCCATAGCTCCTTGGCTCCTACCAGATTCATCATTTTCCCCATCATCGACTCAGAGAAGCAGGAATTGAGAAAATTGTATCCATCATGGCCTTGACTCTGGTTGTAGGCTCTTGAAAATAGACCAAGCCACACAGGCAAGCCTCCGGCACTTACATGATTCCAAGAATGCCCATGTACATGGAGACATCATCACCATCAAGAAGACGGCACAAACTTCCATGCAGAATGCTCCAGTGAACAATGCATAGGTTATTGCAACATCAACTCTACTGTAATACCATTGCTTGTTACCCACAAGAGGACAAAAGCAACTACCAGTGAAATGTGATTGAGACGTCGTAGTACGCCGAAGCCATGTTCGAACCACCCTTGCCTTGGTGTACATATTGCCATACATCATCCCTAGCTCAATCTCCGGAATTTGGAATATATGCCACCCATCTGCTGAGACTTGAAAAGCAGTACCAGCAGTAAATTTTCTCGGTATGTTACCTACCATTTTAGCAAGCTTGTGACCAACAAATAGATTTCTGACACCTAGTGCTAGATAAAGCACACTTCACAACTGTCAGATAGTCCAATTCCAGCTTGCCTTCTAGATCAGGAAATTTGGCTTGCGCATTTGAGAGCCCATGTCCACTCCACGTACTTGATGATTCCAGCCACGAAGACAAACATGGCTGGGATCAGAAACTGACTGTGTGCTGATGACTTCCAAAACACGTACAAGGCCAAGCCAACTTGGGTCAGTAGATTGAGCATGTGCCTCGGCCATGACTTGCCCTCAATGGAGAAAGCGGTGATGGTACCTTGCCCACCAATATGAATGAGGAGGAAAGGCATCCAGAGAAAACGAGAGCCGGTGCATTTCTCCACCCCAGGCACATCACTTTATGCCGTGAAAGTTGGCCAAGAGTGTAGACTACAACCATGTCAGATATCAAGTCAGCCAACCAAATCAGAAGCCTCAGTCCTGAGTTGGTGCTGCACCGCCGGAGGCCACCAGAAAAGAAGATGAAAATCTGCAGCGTGAAGCCTAGGAGCACCAGTAGGTGTAGTTCCCAATCATTCCATAGTTGCATCAGCATCGGCATCTTCAGAATTAACAATGTGCTTCCATCAATCCTGTATATATAAGCACGTCAGTATGTATGTCAGCTTAACTGACCAATGTCAGATCAGTGTGGTTTATGTTACAACACCATGGACATTGTTTATATTCTTATTAACCTCTCTCCTATGATCATAATATGGAACCAGATAGGGTTAACATTATGCTCGACTTTGCAACGGAGCTTCATATGACAAAACAGTTAAGTAAAAATAATTTGTTTTCCTAGTTTACAAGTACAAGAAGGGTCACAAGAAGTACAAATCTCTATTAAATACCCAAAGAGTACCCAAGATTTATGTGTATACCAGATGACATAGCGCACCAATATCACATTAAAGATCAAACAAGAAATTCAGAAATGTAAAAGGATGTTAAGAATGGACATACGAGATTTACATGTGCACTTCTATAACAAATTAGCTCACTACGAAAAATTGAGGCACACCAGCCTTAGAAGAATTGTGTTGCACCCTAGCAGATCATTTTGTTAAGAACTTAAGATCAGTGCTCCTCTCCTCTGAGCAACAAACTTTGCAAACTTCATTTCAAAGCATTCCTTTGAGGTCACCTGTATACATATGTATAAAGTACAGTTGAAATATATAAATGCAAACAAGCATAATGCGAGAGATGCTTAATTTTCAAGGATCATATCCATGGTGGGGAACTTACTTCCATGCATACTCCTGATTCCTTCCTTGTACTTCTAAACAAATGGCCTATGTTCCTCTGTGCAGCAAAACTTAGAAAACTTTGTCCCATGTGTGTTGTGCTGCGTGTGTGTCTCTCTCTCTCTCTGTGTGTGTGTGTGTGTGTGTGTGTGTGTGTGTGTGTGTGTGTGTGTGTGTGTGTGTGAAGTACAGAGGAAAGATATTAATGCAAACAAGTACTCCCTCTGTCCCAAAATTCTTGTCTTAGATTTGTCTAGATACAGATGTATCATGATACATCCGTATCTAGACAAATCTAAGACAAAAAATTTGGGACGGAGGGAGTATATATAAAGGCGAAGAGATGCTTAATTTCCAAGGATCATGTGACCAGGGGTAATCATATCAGAGCGTTGATACATGTTCATGGTTGGCCTGTTATGGATGCGGGAGCGGTGATCGCCATGATGATAAGCTCCAATCTTGAAGTAAAAAAATAGACAGTTGAAATTGCCTTTCTTTGTACCAAATATCGAAGCCAAGCATTCCGCCATTGTTTGAAACTAGTCAAGCTGACCACAAGCCTGCAAAGTCAAATGTTTACTGATGAACATCATCAAAACACATGTTAGCAGTGCTCCAGTATGCATAAGGCTCCCAGTCTTTAAAAGAGTAGCGCCTTGCGTAATCAGCCTTTAAATTAATGTCTAAGTGTTTGATAGATTCTTGACCTAAAACTAATTGAACCATGATTTTTTCAAAACTTAAAAGGAGTAAAAGTAGACATGAAATAGTTATCAAAATGTGTGGTGTTGCAAGAGCTGCTAGTTGATGCAACAACAGAAAGGCAAATTGTATGTGCCAGATTCTAACCCATGTAATCTCACCAAAGTAAAATGCCTTGCGCACAACTACCTTAAACAGGTGCTATACTATTTGACAGACTCTATGTTTCAGATGTCTTTCCAAGTGGATGAAGCTCTAATAGCACGCCCAACTTTTATTTATTATCTTTAACATTACAGATGGCAACCAGTAACTTTAAGGACTTCAATTGAGCATTAAGGTTATTTTCCAAGGAGCAGCAACTAGGGCCTGCAGTACAAAGCATAACAATTTCACATTCTTCCAAGATAACACTAATGCATACTGCGTCTTATGAACTAATCTGCACCAACTCAAAACTGTTAATATTAGAACATGCAGGATAAAATAGATCATATACAGGGTTACAATGCTTTTCCAATGAAGCCATTATCTATATCATACAGGTGTTATTTGACCAAAAATCTGCACTGCGTTCAGATAGTTACCCTGCAACTGCACAAACAAGATACATTTTTAGACTTAGATGCTTAGTGCCTCCGTCCCTGCAACTGCAAAAGAGCCCACAAAACCAACAGGCACTAACAAAGCAGCTTTTTCTGTCGCACATGAATACTTCCTTCTCAGGTAGGCCATGCTATATCCATGCAAAAGGAATTCAATTTCGTCCATTTAAAAACCTAATATGCACACCATTTTAGATCATTATAAATCGGGGGAAAAGGTCCAGGAAATATACTACCATCCAGAATACTATGTATGTGGAGCACTTGATATGCATAATTACAACAAAGCGTTGTTACGGGAGCAGAATTAGTAGGCAGACGAGTTACCGTTGCTCTGCAGAATCCAAGTATATATTGGAGTTAGGACTGTACAGGTTAATAAAAGTTAGACTACGTGTAGAAATGCACGAGCTGCGTGCATATATGGTCCAAGGCTAAGCCTACACTATATCCTATTCCTGATTCAAATTCATTTCAACTCCAATCAGCCTTATTGATTCAAAGTTCACGTGCTGAATAAGCTCATCGCATGTGCTGCTGCAGTCAACAGCAAGGCAAAAAACAAGGCTTATTACCCATTGACCATATTTGCTGTTGAGCTTCTCTGTATCAGGATATCAGCACCATGAATCCATGATCAAGAAAGTAACATGCCAAATTTCAGGAGGGGAGTTGAGAGACAGGACTTACATTCTGAGATTGTGCAGTTTCCATCGTTGTTACTGTTGTGGTCAGACCTCCGCCAGCAGAAGAGGCAGGGCGGCACGGGCATGGCAGCTATGGGATACATTAAGTAGTTTGTACTAGCGGCAAAATGTTACAAAATGAACGAACTGAATTATCTGAATCAAGAAAAGAAATGTGGAACCAGTAGTTTCTACTAGCTTCAGAGTTCAGACCATCTTTTACCAGGTGTACACTACAGACTGATAAATCCAGATGACAATGGCACCTACTACTGTTCCCATTCAACACTTTACTTTTGTATTTACAGGACTACAACAGTTTCAGACAAGCCCCAGGCTAACAAAACCTATCATGATATCCCTTTTCCAAGCATGATCAGATTAGCACTCCACTAAAGTAAGACTCCAAATACCATGTTCATGTAGTAAGCACTATGGACACCAACATATGTGCATTGTGCAAAACAGATTAAAGACCACCAGTACATTTCGTGACAAAGAGATCTGTAGGAAGCAGATCAACAATCTAAATCTCAGACTTTTCCAAGATAAAAAATAACAAGACCAATAATACAAGTCATGTACAAAACCTGAAAACAATACAGCTCACATGCAGAAACTAGATTAATTTAAAATTTTAGGAACCTGAATTTTGTTCACAGGCTAAACCAAACAGAAATCACAATTTTCTCAGGTAAGGTTTGAAAGAGATTAATCAACTGATTCGTATATTTAAGTTCCATAGTTTTTGTTATGAAGTGAGCCTATATTCCATCGGGCCAACAGGCCAGCACATATACATGAAGGGAAATAAGCAAAGAAGCCCCTATACAATATGATAACTACACACACAGCACAACCCTGTTCTACCCCCCCCCCCCTTCAAACTCAAGGGGGATCTTGGACACCGAGTTTGGACAGGAAAAAGCTGTGTTGGGACCGTGTCTGAGCTTTCGTTAGAAAATCAGCAAGCTGAAGCTCCGAGGGCACATACTGAGGGGCCACAATTCTGTCTTGCACCTGAGAACGCGTGTAGGAGGCATCACCACCGATGTGCTTGGTGAGCTCATGCTTAACAGGATCACGGGCAATGCTGAGTGCCCCAGTGCCGTCGGAGAGCAGAGGGGTCGGTGTAGCATTGGAAACACCAAAATCCTGAAGAAGCCATCATAGCCAAGTAATTTCTGCAGTCACAGACGCCATAGCTCACAGCTCAGCCTTAGCACTGGAGCGAGATACACCAGTCTGCTGCTTGATCTTCCAGGCAATCAGGGAGGAGCCAAGAAAAACACAATAGGCGGAGAGAGAGAGCGGCGATCAGTGGGATCGCTGGCCCAGGTAGCATCACAGTAGGACTCAAGCTGAAGAGAGCTGGAGCGAGCGAAGAATAAGCGACGAGTCACGGTACCACGAAGGTAACGAAGAACACGAAGAAGGTGACTGTAGTGAAGTTGAGTGGGAGCAGAGACAAACTGACTTAGAATGTGCACAGCATAAGAAATGTCAGGACGAGTGATGCCTAGATAGACAAGGCTCCCAACAAGATGGCGGTAGCGTGTGGGATCTGCAAGGGGTTCACCCTCACCAGGACGAAGATGGAGACCAAACTCCATAGGAGTGTCAACCGTGCGCTGATCAGTGAGGCAGGCACGAGTGAGAAGATCTTGGATGTACTTCTCTTGAGAGAGATAAATACCCTCAGGGGAAGAAATGATCTCAAGTCCAAGAAAGTAGCAAAGAGAACCCAAATCAGTCATCAAGAATTGCTCATGTAGACGTTTCTTCACAAAATCAATGAATTGGTGGTCAGCCCCTATGATAATCATGTCATCAACATAGAGTAGCAAAAGGGTGCGACCGCGAGGAGATGTGTGAATAAACAGAGCAGGATCATGAACACTAGTAGAGAACCCGATCCTTGTGATGACGGTGGAGAAACGCTCAAACCAGGTACGAGGAGCTTGTTTCAGCCCGTAAAGAGCGCGCCGAAGGCGACAGACAGTGCCATCAGAGACAGTATAGCCAGGAGGCGGCTGCATATAGACCACTTCCCGCAGCTCACCATTCAAGAAGGCATTCTTGACATCTAATTGAGAGATGGACCACTGCCGAACAGCAGCAACAGCCAAAAGAGTGCGAACAGTGGTCATGTGAGCAACAGGAGCAAAAGTCTCATCATAGTCACGACCATACTCCTGCTGGAAGCCACACACAACAAGACGAGCTTTGTAGCGCACGAGAGAACCATCTGAATGTGTCTTAACCTTGTAGACCCATTTGCAAGTGATGGGTCTAACGCCTGTAGGCAGGGGTACAAGGTCCGAAGTGCCTGTGCGCTCAAGAGCATGAATTTCCTCTGCCATAGCATGCTGCCATTCAGAATGAGCAGCAGCCTCATGATACGTAGACGGCTCAACAAGAGTGGTAGCAGCAGCAACATAGTATGCAGGAGGCTAGAGAGTGTGGCGATCACGCAGATTATACCGAGGAGCAGGAGGGGTAGGTGGTTCTGAAGGAATGGGACCCAACAGGGAAGGAGTGGAAGTGGAAGTGGGCGCATCCAAGGGAGAAGGGTGCCGAGCACGACGGGAGTAGACAAAAGGAAGCGGAGAGAGAGGGGAAGTGGAAGGTGGCACATCAGACGGAGAAGGGTGTTGAGCACGACGGGAGTAGGTAAAAGGAAAAGGGGAGAGAGAGGATGGCTCAACCCGAGTAGGAGAGTCAGGAATAGAAACCTCATCTTGTGTAAGCTAAAGCTCATGAGCAGACACAGGTGAAAGGCTAGGAGTGGACCTACCAGGTGACGATAAAGGTGAAGAATCAGGTAGAGTCAAAAAAGAGAGAGGCTCGACTAACGACTCGGTTGTGGCAGTAGAAGAATGACGAGGGTAGAAGGAGCGAGACTCATCAAAAGTGACATCTTTGGAGATTCTCAGTCTTCGAGCAATAGGGTCCCAGCAACGGTAACCTTTGTGCACCAAACTGTAGCCAAGCAAAACACATTCAACAGATTGAGCAGTCAATTTGGTGCGTTCATGAGGGTGGAGAAGAACAAAATAGGCACAACCAAACAGGCGTAGACCACTATAATCAGCTGGACCATCACCTAGATGATCAACTGGTATCCCTCCCCGAAGAGCAACATAAGGCTGAATATTAATGAGATAAACAGCGGTAGAGACAGCCTCAGCCCAAAAGTGCGAGGGAACAGCAGAAGATAAAAGAAGAGCCCGAGCAGTCTCAAGGACGTGACGATGTTTGCGTTCAGCCACCCCATTTTGAGCATGTGCACTAGGACATGAATACTGAGGAAGGGTACCCTGCTCAAGAAGGAAACCACGAAGCGCATTTAGATAGGTACTCGCCAAATTAATTAGCACGAAAAACTCGAACAGAGGAATCATACTGAGTGCGAACCATGGTAGCAAACGACTTGTAAATTTGAAGCACTTGACTATGAGATGACATAAAGTAGATCCAAGTGTGGCGAGAAAAATCATCAATGAAAATTATATAATATTTGTGACCCCATTTCGAAACAAAGGGGGCAGGACCCCATACATCAGAGTGAACAAGTTCAAAAGGTCGTTGAGAAACGAATTACTAGAGGGATATGGAAGTTGTATCCGCTGCCAAGCTTACAACCCATACAAGTTAGTGAACTATCACCGCACCTGAGACCCTAGAACACCTCTCCTAACCAAAGAAGACAAGCGGAGCCACAAATGTGACCCAATTGATGATGCCACCGAGCGAAGGATGTGGTGGAGGTGGCAATGAAGCAAAAGGGTGGTGATGTCCGATCGCTAGAGGACGCAGCGGAAGGAAGGCGCAGCCAATCGAGCTCCCAAAGGCGCCGAGAGTCATGGCACCGAGGACCGATCCCAACCATAGTCCGCGTCTGACGATCCCGAACACAACAAGAGTGAGAATCCGAATAACACGACAACCCAAGTCAAGAAGTCGACCAGCAGATAGAAGTTGCATAGTCGGTTTAGGAACATGAGAAACGGCAGGACATGAAAAGAAGACGTGGAAAGAGTCCTCTTGCGGCAATGAAAGAGAAGTGCCATCTGCAATCTGATCAGAAGAGGAGAAGGCACGGAATTGACAAAGACAAAGATGATCTCGTGTGGTGTCATGTGGAAGGAGGCCCCAGAATCAAGAATCCAGACAAAGATGTACCGACGAAGAGTGCGGTGGTGGACCTGACATCCGACCAAAGAAACCAGCAGAACCTAAGGATGGTGCGAAGCGATGGCGGCGCGCAGCAAGGTGAGCATCTCTGGTGAACCTTCTCAAGGAGCCCTCACGAGAATTAGAGGAACCTCCCGAGTCCTTTTGAGGACGACCACCACGGCGACCTGCTTCTCCTCCTCTTGATGCACTCCGTGATCATGTGACCATCCTCGCTTGCGATGAGTTCAGAAAAGCACTAGTGGAGGTTGCCGCCACTGTGTAGAAGAGGGCACACCAGCAATGATGGTGGAACGCGCGCTTAGGACTCTTGAAGAGGATGGCAATAGGCCGTGCTCCTTAGGCGCACCTCCTCGATCGCACCTTAGCAAGGGCCTCCAGAGTAGAGAGCCGAGGATGCGGTGCCAATAGCCGAAACACGACTCTGCCGAACTCCGGCCGAGGCGAGTGAGGAAGTCGAGAGGCGATTTAACCTCCAACTTTTAGCTTGTCACCGCACACAACACCGACATCTGCGACAAACATCATCTCCTAGAGAGTCCAATTGGCGCCACATCGCCGACATCTCCTTGTAGAAATCATCCACATGAGCATCTCCTGTTGTAGTTGTTGCTCTTGACGAACAACAGAGAGATACATGGCATCCCGTAGACTCATAGCGATGGCGAAGGTGC
Organism: Aegilops speltoides; assembly: GCA_021437245.1. Classification (NCBI taxonomy): domain Eukaryota; kingdom Viridiplantae; phylum Streptophyta; class Magnoliopsida; order Poales; family Poaceae; genus Aegilops; species Aegilops speltoides. The sequence goes on along the minus strand of JAHHZJ010000944.1, from coordinate 13,078 downwards.
TCCCACATCCGATATGCACGATGGTAAGGGCCACCACATCCATGGTGAGATCAACATCCATGCTGTTCACCAAGATAGAAGAGGCTCGAGCATCATCATTTGTCCATTGCTTGTATAAGTAGAGTTGATTCGATACTCTTCAAAGGCCTCTTCAAAAGCATCTAGCATCTCACGTTGCTTGGTTTCATCGGCATCAACAGGAAGGCCAACTCACCGGAGGAGCGGGCGGCGAGGACAAGGCGAGCACCGAGAGGTGCTCCTGCACCACCGCCCTCATGTGCAATTTCATCTGCGCACCCATCCACGTAGTTCTATCCGCTGAAGATAACAGACATCGTGGGGCGGGACAAGACCGGTGGTGGTGGAGGGCGCCATTGCAGAAGAGAAAGAAGAAGAAGAAGAGCTCATTGAAGACCAAAGCGGCAGCAGGAGGCATAGCATGATGGCAAAGAAGCAGAATCAGAGGAGAAGAGCAAAGAATAACAAGATTTTGAAGAGCAACAAGACTTTGAAGAGCAAAGAAGAAGAACTCGTTGAAGAATAGCAATGGCAAGAAATTCGTTGAAGAAGTGCAAATAGAAGAGGAGAAGAAGCAGCAGCAGCTCATTGAAGAGCAAAGAAGAAGACGTTGAGAGGCGGCGCCGACCGGGAAGGACGGCGGCAATAAATGCCCGAACAACAAGGCGGCTCGACCAAGAGGGCGGCAATGCAGCTACTGTGAAGAATAGGAGAGAGGATCGATGAAGAGAGGAGATGGCGGCGGCAAGGCAGCGGCGGCGGCGACTGACGAGGCGGCGGTGGTCGGGAACCTAACCCTAGCTCTTATACCATGTTATGAAGTGAGCCTATATTCCATCGGGCCAATAGGCCAGCACATATACATGAAGGGAAATAAGCAAAGAAGCCCCTATACAATATGATAACTACATACACAGCACAAGCCTGTTCTAACAGTTTTAACTAGCTTTGAACACACACAAAAAGGTACTGGTGTCCAATTGGACTAAGTAGAGGTACTGAACTATCTGAATCAAGTTTTAGTGTAAAATGTTACTTATAAAAAATTTCCCCACAATAACCAACTAGTGTACACAAAAACCAAAAAAAGATCATGGTCAAGCAGCAAAGAGTATCTACACAAAAATCTGTACGAACCTGAATTTTCTTCACAGGTTTAATCAAACAAATATCACAATCTTCTATGTTAAGGTTGAAAAGAGATTAATCAACTAATTTTTTTAGTTAAGTTGCATAATATCTGCTAGCTTTGAACACAATTTTCTTTACTGAAGGCAACTGGCACCAAATAGAGGAACTGAATTATCTAAACCAAATAGGACAGTAGTATGAAACTAACACTTCTCATATCAAGGTTGAGTGAAAAATGTTACTCCTTACTTGTGAAATTTGTTCACTCAATAACGAACTAGTTCACGCCAAAACCTAACCAAAAAGATGATGGCCATGCAGCAAATAATATAATCCCAATTTCTGGAGAACCACCAACAATCCAAGTAAGAATAATCATGGACTAAATTGTACCCTCAGAACAATATAAGAGCACTTAGATCACTACTTTAGTATTCTAAACGCCTTATATTAGTTTACTGAGAGAGTATCTTAAAAATGAAGAAGCTAAATCGAGAAGGGATTATATCATCCAAACAATCACGAAATTCTAGGTTGATTAGTAGTTCAACACCACATTCGAGAAGATCTGACCAAATGAAAATAACAATTGATCGTAACTAATCAAATCAGCCATGAATGTAAACCAAACCTCTCCAGCCTTTGATTCATCTCTGTAGAACTACTACCCTCCTGCTTCTACTGCAACTAAAGGAGAACATACACCCACATACCAAAAGAAAGATCAACTGCTACAATAATACTCCCTCCGTCCGGAAATACTTGTTGGAGAAATGGATGTACCTAGATGTATTTTAGTTCTAGATACATCCATTTTGACGACAAGTAATTCTGAACGAAGGGAGTAATAAATCAGGACACTGAATCCACCTCCAATTAAATGATGAATGATGGAAATCATGAACTCAAATCATACCTTCCTCAAACCCCCTTCGACATGATCTCCACATACCAGATTCAGTCTTGCAACCAACGCATGGAGGCCAACACAAATGAATCGAACAAACCACCTAAAAGGCACAGACCCGAGACCTGACTCAGTTAAAGAGCAAAGGTTTGCCCACGAGACCAAACCTCCTAAATATATCGTGCAAACAGACACAGACGACCAACACAGGGATCAAGGGTACATATAATGGACCAAACCTAGAGAGATATATCTCAAACCAATTGATTTAAACAGATTCCAACTCACTACCAGAGTACCAGTGATGGTGCAGAAAACCGTCAGTGACCCAGTTAGGGTGCACCGTAGTCGGAAGTAAAGGGAGTTCGCACGGGGTTTTACCCAGGTTCAGGGCCTCATGATCGAGGTAATACCCTACTCCTGCTTTGTTTTGGATTGATGTGGGAGCACCTCGTACGAGGGGGTTACAAGTGGAGGATGATGAATGCTACCAAGGTCTGAGCAATGGAACAGATGCCTCGAACTACCCCTAGCCTCGCCTTATAAAGGGGATGAGAGCTAGGGTTGATAGGGATCCTAACTAACCTCACTGTGAGAGCTTCTTGGCTTGCACACCAAGGATAAATTTTATCTCCAAGACTAGACCCGTTGACTGATCGCTGGGTAAGGATGCCGTTAGGCCTCTTGGGCCCTGAAGCCAGCCAAGTCTCAAGCTTCCCAGCGGACGGGCCACCCTTGGTATATTGTACCGTCAGTAGCGGCCGACCTTGTCTGGAGTTGTGGAGTCTTGCCGCCTTGAGAATGAAACCCAGGCAGACTCTTTTTCAGTGATGGAGACAGTCTAGCTCTCGGTAGCCTGACCTCAAAATCTATGTACTTGGCTATCGTACGGCCCCCAGCGACACATCTTTGTGGATTCGTAGCTCCTGATTTTGTGGTGCCGCGATCTAGCGGCTTTGCATCTTTCACCTTCACGGCTTCGCGGCTTGCGTCTTTGCAATGTTGCGGCTTCACGGCTGCATGGCCTCCGGCGTCGCGTCTTGACAGCTTCATGGCTACACGGCCTCCGGTGGCAAGTCTTCTTCAAATCATTTATTGCTAGGCATAGGAACCTAGGGTCGCTGCCACTCGCTTTGTCACATCCCGTCATCACTGTCGGAAGATGGGAGATGGACAGTCGGTTCCGCTTTGACCGTTGCATCATGATGATAATGCCTGGATCTCCGCGCCCACATCCTGCGTAGTGGGAAATCGCGAAGGAAATGGGGCACTTGTCGACCTATCGAAGCCGTTGCTTGGGTTTCCCGGTGGGATATAAAGAGGGGGGAGAGAGACATTTCCCCACTTCCTCTGTTCCTCTCGCAGATCCCACTACAGCTTCTCCCTCCCCTGTCGGAACCACCATTGTCGCAAGCTCTTGCTCCTCGAGCTCTCCCTTTCTTTCCTTCTCCACCCAAGCAAGCCGCTGATGGTGCGAGGCGAGAGAGACCGCGGTCGAGGTCGTGGCCGGATCGTTCCCAGGGCCACCACTGCTGACGAGCGGAAGGACAACGCTTCCGCCAATGAGAAGGCGGGCGAGACCATAGGCAAGTGGTTATCCACTGCGTTGGTTCAAGATGACTTTCTACTGCCTTGGGAGGTACTTCAATGGAGGACGATGGGGGCCGTGGCCATCCTTGCACCAGCCAGCACAAGCGAGTGTTGCACCAGCATTTCTTTTGTCGAGGTTTGGCTTCCCACTAGTCAGCTTTGTGTGCGGGCTTTTAGTCTCCTACGTGTGTCAGTTGCATCATTTGACACCCAACACCATTCTCCACACCGCCAACTTCATCACCCTTTGCGAATGCTTCCTTGGGACGAACCGAACTTCGAGTTGTTTTGATACTACTTCCTGGTGAAGGTCCAGAAGAATGGCGATGATATCCGTGACCTTGAAGACGCCAACCTCCAGCTCCGGCTTGGAATCGGACTACTTCAAGATTGCTTTGGCGAAGTCAGTCTGCAACTGGCATAAGGGTTGGTTCTATGCTTCGGGGCTCGTGAAAGATCTGCCGCCCTTCATCAATGAGCCAGCCAACCGTCTGAGAGATCTTGGAAGCCGATGAAGACATCCAGCAACACCTGGGGGCTGATCGACGCGGTGGAGAGCCTGATTGACTGCGGGCTGACCGGGGAGCAAGTCTTCAAGACATGACTCGAGCGGCGAGTCTAGCCACTCGGTCTCACCCCATGTATCTTTACATGGGGCCCTAAGATCCGACTCAAGCAACGACACGAGAGCTCAGCAACGACGAGCTGCGAGCCCGCATAAACACCATAAGAGACCTAGGGTCAAACAAAATTCCGCTCACTGTCGTAATGGAGCCTTTTAGCGCTACCAACCCTCAAGTGTCGTAAGTGCTCTTGAGCCCGAGGCCGTGTGGCCTTAAGATTCATAGTGGCTTTTCTTCTCTTCTTCGTCCTGCCTTGACTTGTTGATGTTTGCAGTAGTTCGTGGCTTTCGCCGCCTTCCTATCCGTACCTCTGCTGCTTGGGCAAGCTCTGAGCCCAGCGATGGCAGCACTACCCGAGCTGCAGCCAGTGAAGGTGACTGCGGCTCGCCGCGCTCCTCCTACCAAGGGGAGACCGCCGCACCGCCTGAAGAGGAGGAAAATGACGATGGCGGCAGCGAGGAGGAAGATGAATCTTTAGAAGGTGAAGAATATGATGGTGCCCTTGAAGAACCTGATCTCTACATATCGGAGAGTACCCAACCCTACATATGCAAGGGATACATACAAGGTGAAAACTAAGAACAAATTAAATAAAGATAGTTCTTCCAAAATAGATTAACAAATAAGTTGCTCCCGCCAAGCCATATTTAGAACCACCAATAATCCAAGTAAGAACCATAAGGGGCTAAATTATACTATGCAAACAAGAAGTAATCAAAAGGGATTATAATCCAAATAATCAAACTCCAGTTCAACACCAAAACATCATCCAAGAAGATCTAACCAAATAAAAAAAATCATTGACCATAATAAATCAAATTAGCCATTAACAAAAACAAAACCACTCCAGCCATTGATTCATCTCTATGGAACTATTACCCTTCGTTTCTATGGCATCCAAAGATGGCATACATACTAAAACGAGATCATCGAAGTCAAAGTAGCCACTAACAAAAACAAAACCTATCTAACCATTGGTTCATCTCTACGTGACTACTACCCTCCATTTCTGTGGCATCCAAAGAAAACATACATACCAAAACGAGATCATCGAAGTCTACCAACCCTATAATTCCAATTTTCAAAGAACACTAACAAATCCAAATCAGAATTCATGACAAAGTTAAACCCTGAAGAAAAGAAAAGAAATAGGATAACTATAATACTAACTCATCATGAAGACACTCCCGTTAAGACGTATAATCCAAATTTCTAGGTAAAAGGACACAAATGCAAACCAGAGTTGTTGAAAACATAGACGAAGAAGAAATTAAATAGGAGAGATCATACAAATGAAGATTAATAATCCAAGTTTCTAGAGAACCTCAAATAATCCAAGTGAGAATCGTCAAGGACTAAATTTGATAAAAAAAGTAATCTAGAGGGGATTAACATCCAACTCCCAAACAGTTAGGAGGTTCGAAGAGTGATCCAAACAACAGTTCAACTAAATAAGACGCAAAAAAAGAAATCTTTTTGCAATTTTTGGTTTTGCAACTTAACACAAAGGCAAAAGAAACGAAAAAAGAAAACAACAAAGAACAACCAAAAGAAAACAAAAGAACAACGAAAGAGAAATATTTTTGGATTTTCAGAAACATAAAAGGCAAAGAAGAACTAAAGGAAACACAACAAAAATATTTTTGGATTTTTTTCTCAAAGAAGGCAAACAAAAACGCAGAGAGAAGCAAAGATAAAAGATTTTCAAAGTTTCAACAAAGAGGCAATCAAATAAACTTTTGAAGAAAAGGAGAGAGATTTTTTTTCTCGAAGAACTTCAAAAGAACAAAAGGACAAAGAAATCTTTTGGGATTTCTTTTAAAAGCGAACAACAAACAAAAGAAAAAATTAAGAAAAAAATCAAAAAGAACACTTCAAACACTTAATGCTCAATAAGATGCAAACGAGAATTCTTTTTGGAATTTTTGGGTTTTGCAAAATAAACAAAAAGACGAAAAACAACAAAAAGAAAACAAAGAAAACCAAACGGAACAATCAAAAGAAAACAAAAGAACAACGGAAGAGAAATAATTTTGGATTCTCGAAAGTATAGAAGGAAAAAAACTTTAAAACACAATAGAATTTTTTTTTGGAATTTTGGTTTTCTCTCAAAGGCAAACAAGAACGTAAAGCGAAGCAAAGATAAAATATTTTCAAAGTTTCAACAAAGAGGCAATGAAATAAACTTCCAAAGAAAAAGCAAAAGGAACGAGGAAATATTTTTGTTGTTTTCTCAAAGAACTTCAAAAGAACAAAAGGACAAAGAAATATTTTAGGGTTTATTTTAAAAGCAAACAACAAACAAACAAATAAAAGAAAAAATAGGAATAAAAATAAATCAGAAAGAACACTTCAAACAATTGACACTCAATAAGATGCAAACGAGAAATCTTTTGGAGTTTTTGGATTTTGCAACTTAAACAGAATAAACAACAAAAGAAAACAGCAAAGAGAAGCCAAAAAGAACACCGAAGGAGAAATATTTTTTGGAATTTTGGAAACATGAAAGGCCAAAAATAACTTAAAGGAACACAACAGAAATATTTTTGGAACTTCGTTTTTTCTCAAAGAAGACAAACAAGAGCGTAAAGAGAAGCAAAGATAAAATATTTTCAAAGTTTCAACAAAGAGGCGATCAAAAAACTTTCAAAGAAAAAGCAAAACGAATGAGAAAATATTTTTTTTTGTTTTCTCAAAGAACTTCGAAAGAACAAAAGGATAAAGAAATCTTTTGGGGTTACTATTAAAAGCAAACAACAAACATCCAAAAGAAAAATAGGAAGAAAAAAAAGAAGAACACCTCAAATAGTTAACAGTCATAAGGGCAAAAGAGAAATCTTTTTGGAATTTTGGGGTTTTGCAACTTAAACACTAAGACAAAAGAGACGATGAAAAGAAAATAGCAAAGTAAAGCCAAAAAGATCAACCAAAAGTAAACAAACAAACAACAAAAGAGAAATGTTTTTGGATTTTCAAAAAGATAAAAGGCAAAGAACTTAAAGAAACACAACAAAAACATTTTTTGAATTTTTATTTTTCTCGAAGGCAAACAAGAATGTAAAGACAAGCAAAGATAAAATATTTTCAAAGTTTCAACAAAGAGGCAACAAAATACACTTCCAAAGAAAAAGCAAAACAAACAAGGAAATATCTTTGTTGTTTTCTGAAAGAACATCAAAAGAACAAAAGCACAATGAAGTCTTTTGGGATTTCTAGAAAACAACAAAAAACATACAAAAGAAAAAATAGGAAGAAAAAAGAACACTTTGAACATTCGAGACTCAATAAGATGCAAACAAGAAATCTTTTTGGAATTTTTGGGTTTTACAACTTAAACACAAAGATGGAAGAAATGACAAAGAGAAACAACGAGAAAAGCCAATAAGAACTACCAAAAGCAAACGAAGGAAAATGAAAGAGAAATATTTTTGGATTTTTTGAAATATAAAAGGCAAAGAACTAAGAGAAACACCACTGAAGTATTTCTGGATTTCTTGGTTTTCTCAAAGAAGGTAAACAATAACACAAAGAGACAAGCAAAGATACAAGATTTCCAAAGTTTCAACAAAGAGGCAGTTAGATAAACTTACAAAGAAAAAGCAAAAAGAACAAAGAATTTTTTTTGTTGTCTTCTCAAAGAACTTCAAAAGAAAAAAGGGAGAAAGAAATGTTTTGTGGTTTCTTGTAAAAGGAAGCAAATAAACAAAAGAAACAATAAGAAGGAAAACAACCATAACGAACACAAAAGAAAGAGATCAAAAACCAAATGAAGCCAAACAAAAAGAACGAGAAATTCATTTGGGTTTCCGATCTTTAACAAAACACCTATTTCCTACTTCTAGTTTCATTGCCCAATACTTCTTTGTCAACCTCTTCAGTTGAGACCCTGACTACAACAAAGGTTAGGCGACTTTAGTATCTACTAGCAGCTTCTTTTGTTTCAACATCAACAGGTTTTGCTACTAATTTTTCTTTTACCGAGTGGCCACTTTTTACACAACCAGGTACAATCTCCATGGATCCTTGGTACTGGATGTACTTTCATATAACTTACGATCCTTCCAGTTTGTCAGCCATTCGAACTCCAGATTCTCACGTTCATGTTCTGATTAGAATCCTCACACAAGTGCTCTACTTGGTGTTGACCCTCGACGTTGTAATTCCTAGGTCCTCTGGGTGCTTATCTAGCTTAAGCTTTCCTTTGCTGCCACCGCCGCCAGTCTCTCTGCCTAGGTTACTTTGTTTACCATCTCTTTTGGAATCATTGTCTTGGTCACTTGTGTGGCTCTAGTCTCTCATCCTTAGTTCGACATGGTCTTCTTGGATCTATCTCTGGAGGTGTGTCTTTAGGCTATCAGTTTGTCAGCTTAGCAAACAGGTTAAGTTACATTATCCTAATAGCGAGATTGTGTCTCATCGTCCTTTTGATCATGTTCACTTCGATGTTTGGGTCCAGGTCTCTTTGCCTCAAAAGGAGGACATCACTACTATATTACCTTTATAGATGATTTCTCTCGACAAACATGGATATATTTTATGCTTTTCTTCTAGTGAGGTCTTATCTGTCAGTAAGAAGTCTGCCGCCATGCTTCATACCCAATTTTCCACTACTATATGTGTCTTCCATGCAGATTTTGCTTGCGAGTTTATCAATCATTTATTGCGCAAATTCCTTGCTGAGTAGGGCACACTTTTTGAAGGCCCGTCTTAGTGAATAGATTTAATGTCTGATCTTGGTCCCTTTCACTACTTGGAACTAAGGTTTCTTCTACCTCTGATGGCTTCATTATTTCCCAAGAGTTTACATTTAGGATCTTCTTGCTTATGCTGCTCTTAGTGATAAGGTCACTGCTGAATCTTGGTCCTCTTTGATACTTCCTTGAGATTGTTCCTTGTTTCCTAAGAGAAGTATCCAAAATCTTCGTGGCCATACTGCTCTTACTGATGAGCGCACTGTTAAGACTCCGAGTCAACGTCCACCTTTGTGCCCACCTTTGGTCCCCGCCAGTCTGGATGGGCATTCTTTGCCTTGCTGCGGGCTGCTATGAGTACTGTCTCAATCCCACATCCCGTGTTCCCTTTATGTGCGACACCATAACCGCATGCTCGAGCACCACCAATGGTGAGCAGGAGCTCGGACAGTCGATGCGTACCTGGTTTATGCACGGGACGAGCCGAGGATAGGCGCTACCTAAAGTCGAGGCCAAGGGTGTAGTAGGAGAACCCTGGGTGCTTAATCAAGTGCATGACCCACAACCCGCAAACAGGAAAAGAATGCCGAGCCGGATCGATGGGGTACGAAGAGTGCATAGGCACGTGGGATGCTAGATCAAGTCCCTCTGCTGCCACCATCGCCAGTCTCTGCCTCTGTTGCCTTGTCTACCAATTATTTTCAGGATTGGCATCATCCCCTTGGGGGTCACTTGTTATCTCTCATCCTTAGTTCGAAGTGGTCTTCTTCGATCCGTCTCTGATGATGTCTCTAATCCACGGTCCAATTACCTTATACTCATAGCGAGACAGTGTCTCGTCATCCTTCCGACCTTGTTCATCTCAGGGGTCCATCTCCCGTTGCCTCCGGTAGTAACTTCTATCTACACACCTAGATATACTTTATTTCTTCTTGTAGTGAGGTCTTATAAGCCTTTTGCTACCATGGTTCACACTCAGTTCTCTACAACTATTTGTGTGTTCTATGATGACTCTGGTTCATCCCCTAAGGCTTCCCAGGTGATTCATCCTCATCCTCTTCTTTACTAAACTACTCGTCCACATCTTGTGAATTCTTCTGATGCGTCATCTTTCGATGAGCTATCTCCCGTGACTACTATGTCTCCTTCTGTTGACAACGCACCTCCTCTAGCTCAGCCTACTTATGGCTTCTACGCTCGCCTGCTTCCGCTTATTGATCGCTATGGGTATTCTAGCGTTGCTCTTCTCAATACAACTTACCGTGACGCCATGTTCATCCCGAACATCGACATGTGATGGCAAAGGAGGTTGCTGCTATTGAACACACCGACACGTGGGATCTCATTTTCTGTCCTCCCATGCTCATCCCATCACTTGTATATTGTAAGTAAGTCTACAAGATTTAGACTCTAATGGTTCTCTTGTGTTAGAAAGCTCGTCTTGTGACCCGTGGCTTTCAATATGAAGATGGCTATGACTACGATGAGACATTTGCTCACATGACCACTCTTCGCGCACTTCTCCTGTGATATTTGTTTGCCACTAGTCTATCTCTTAGCTTGATGTCAAGAATGTCTTTATTAATGGTGTGTTGCATGAGAAGGTATACCTACAGCCACCACCTAGATATTTTTTTCCTGATGGCACGATCTGCCGTCTTTGTCGCTCTCTCTATGCCTTTAGCCTCTCGTGTCCAGTTTGAGTGTTTGTCTCAGCAATGACTGCAACTAGTTTTTGCCAAATGCTTATGATCTGCACTTTATAACATCTTTCTGCTCAGGGTTAAACTTTGCTTCTATATGTTGACGACATGATCATCACTGCCAACAACTCTGAGAGCATTGCCTTTTTTGAAGGTTCGTCTTAGTGAATAGTTTTTATGTCTAATATTGGTCCTCTTTGTTACTTCCTTGGATTTGAGGTTAATTCTACCTCTAATGGCTTCTTTATTTCCTAAGAGAATTCATTTAGTATCTTCTTGCTCGTGCTGCTCTTAGTGATAGTCACTATTAACACTGCCATGGAGCTCAATGTCCATCTTTGTGCTTCTGACAATGAGCCTTTGTTTGATCTAACGTGCTACCATCATCTTGTTGGGAGTCTTGTATTTAGATGTCACTCGTCCAGACATTTCATATCACGTTCTCATTCTAAGTTGGTTTGTCTCTGCTCCCACTTTAACCCACTTTGAGTCACCCCACCCCCCACCCCCCACCCCCGTGGTTCTACAATATCTTTGTAGAACTACCTCTCACCGTCTCTCTCTTATTCCTATGCACAAGTTCGCTCGTCCCTTTGTACTTACTGTGTTTTCTTGATGGTTTTCTCATTGCCCAAAAGACAAAGAAACAGACTGCGCTTTTCAATTTGAGTGCAAAGGCTGAGTTGCAAGCTATACCTCTGTTGACAACAGAGGTGACTTGGTTACGATGGTTGCTTGAGGATTTTGATGTTTTTGTCACTAGACCTACTCCTCCTTGTCAGACAGTGCAAATGCTATCAATATTGCGCACGACCTTGAAAAGCATGAATTCACCAACCATAATGGTGTTGATGCGTCCTATCACTCACGTATTGCCCTCCATTCCAATGTGTCTTCTTGTACTATTGTCGTAGACCCCACATCATCGTCGCCCGCGGCTTCCCCACCTTGTTCATTCCCTAAGACTTCCCCGATGATTCCCCCCAATCATCTTCTTTACTGCACTAGTTATCCGCATCTTGCGAATTCTTCTAATGTGTCATCTTTCGATGAGCCATCTCCCTCGACTATTATATCTCCTTCTATTGGCAATGCACTGCCTCTAGCTCAACCTACTTATGGCTTCTGCGCTCGCCCGCTTCCACATATTGATCGTTATGGGTATTCTAGCGCTGCTCTTCTCAATACGACATACCGTGACGCCATGGTCATCCCGAATGGCGACATGTGATGGCAAAGGAGATTGCTGCTCTTGAATGCACCGGCACGTGGGATCTCATTTCCCTTCCTCCATATGCTCATCACATCACTTGTATCTTGTAAGTGGGTCTACAAGATTTAGACTCTGATGGTTCTCTTGCGTAAGAAAGCTCGTCTTGTGACCCGTGGCTTTCAACAGGATCATGGCTATGACTAAGATGAAACATTTGCTCATATGGCCCACATGACCACTCCTCACACTTCTCGCTGTGATATTTGTTCGCCACTGATCTATCTCTCAGCTTTATGTCAAGAATGTCTAACTTAATCGTGAGTTGCATGAGAAGGTCTACATGTAGCCACCACCTAGATATCTTTTTCCTGATGGCACGATCCGGGCGTCTTTGTCGCTATCTCTATGCCTTTAGCCCGTATCATCCGATTTGAGTGTTCTGTTTCAGCAATGAATGCGACTACTTTTGCCAAATGCTCATGATCTACACTGTATACCCATCTTTCATCCCAAGGTCGAACATTGCTTCTATATGTCGATGACATGACCATCACTGCCAACAACTCTAGGTGCATTTGCCTTTTTGAAGGCTTGTCTTAGTGAATAGTTTTTTATGTTTGATATTTGTCCTCTTCACTACATGGAATTGAGGTTTCTTCTGCCTCTGATGGCTTCTTTATTTCCCAAGAGAACTACATTTAGTATCTTCTTACTTGTGATGCTCTTAGTGATAAGGTAACTGTTGACACTCCCA
>JAHHZJ010000943.1:0-80935 GCA_021437245.1 Aegilops speltoides | reverse complement strand
TCCTCATGGCGAGAGGGGTGCGGAGGGCGGTAGTGGGAGTCGTCGTGGGGGTCCGCGCCGCCCCCACCAAAGTGACCATCAACGAGGTGTCGAGGGCGGCCGATGTGGTTGGGAGGCTCGGGGTAGATCTTGAGGTCGAATCCATGGTCGCTGAAGAACACTCGGACGGTGGCACGGAGGGTGGAGGAGTCCAGGCACTTGACCTTGACACGGACCACCTCCTCCTTGCGAAGGGAGAGCTCGTCCACCACCACCACCTTGCCCAGGAACTTGTACATGCTACGGATCACCTTCTCAGAGCAGGCGATGTTGGGGAGGCCCGCTATGAGGATCCAAGCAGTGTCCATCACGGCAACCACCTTAGGGTCCATCAGGGGCTCAGAGATGTTGACAACGAGCTTGTTGAGGGCGAGGGTGATGTTGTCTCTACGGGTGCAGAGGCCCAGGCTGAGAGCGTCGGGGAAGACCACGGTGAAGTAGCTATCCGAGGTCGGAGTCACCTGCTGAAAGATCGAGGATGTCGCCTAGAGGGGGGGGGGGGTTGAATAGGCGCTTTAAAATAATTACGGTTTAGGCTTGAACAAATGCGGAATAAACTTAACGGTTAATTTGTCAAGCACAAAACCTAAAACAACTAGGCTCACCTATGTGCACCAACAACTTATGCTAAGCAAGATAAGCAACTATGTGATAGCAAGATATATGACAAAGAACAATATGGCTATCACAAAGTAAAGTGCATAAGTAAAGGGCACGGGTAAGAGATAACCGAGGCACTCGGAGACGACGATGTATCCCAAAGTTCACACCCTTGCGGATGCTAATCTCCGTTTGGAGCGGTGTGGAGGCACAATGCTCCCAAGAAGCCACTAGGGCCACCAGAATCTCCTCACGCCTCGACAATGCAAGATGTCGTGATTCCACTAAGGGACCCTTGAGGGCGGTCACCAACCTGCATAAATGGCAAGCCTTGAGGGCGGTCACCGAACCCGTACACTTTGGCAACCCTTGGGGCGGTCACGGAACCCGCAAAATGCTCGGGCGATCTCCACAACCTAATTGGAGACCCCGACGCTGTCCGGAGCTTTACACCACAATGATTGAGCTTGAACACCACTAACCGCCTAGGGCGCCCAAGCACCCAAGAGGAACAAGCTCAAGGGCACCAAGCACCCAAGAGTAATAAGCTTCTCAAACTTCACTTCCACATATCACCGTGGAGGACTCAAACCGATGCACCAAATGCAATGGCAAGGGCACACGGAGTGCCCAAGTCCTTCTCTCCCAAATCCCACCAAAGCAACTAATGCTAGGGAGGAAAATGAGAGGAAGAACGAAGAAGAACACGAAGAACTCCAAGATCTAGATCCAAGGGGTTCCCTCACTAAGAAGAGAAAGTGATTGGTGGAAACGTGGATCTAGATCTCCTCTCTTTCCTCAAGAACTAGCAAGAATCATTGGAGGGATTGAGAGATAGCAAGCTCGAAGAAGGTCAACAATGGGGGAAGAACACGAGCTCAAAGGATAAGGTTCAATGGGGAAGAAGACCCCCTTTTATAGGTGGGGGAGAATCCAACCGTTATGCTCACAACCCGCACAGAGCGGTACTACCGCTCGTCCTCACGGTACTACCGCTAGGGATCGCGGTACTACTGCTTGCGGTACAAAAAAAATACTTCTGTACCTACCTCCGCAGGACTTGGGACGAGTTTTTTGGTCCGGAGCGGTACCACCGCTGTAGGAGCCGCGGTAGTATCGCTCTCGAGCGGTAGTAAAAAATTACATCCACTCCAATTCGCGGTAATACCGCTACAGCCTTTTCAGAACACCAAAACTGCCACAACTTTTGCAAACGGACTCCGAATTCGATGAAACCAAGTTTGTTGGAAAGCTAGAGACAAGGGCTAACACAATCTTGAAAGAAATATCAATAAGAAGCAAATTAGAAAAGGCCCATAAGAAAATGGTGAGAACCCTTCCTCGGATAAGACCGGTAATACCGCCAACACCGAAAACATCATAGAAGACGCATGCGAACTCCGTTTTTGATGAAATCAAGCTTGTCATCAAGATGACCATAAGCTCTAAGACTCACAAAGAGAACCAAACAAGAACCAAGAAACAAGATGCAAGGATGCAATGGTTTGAGCTCTCTACTAACGATACGATCAAGCTACCAACTTGAGAGCCCCGCTTGATAGTACGGCAAACGATCCTATAACCCGGTCTCCTAACTACCACCATGAGACCAGTAAAATAGAAAACCTATCAAGGGAAAACCTTTGCCTTGCACATGGTCCACTTGAGCTAGATGATGACGATCTTGACTCCCTCAAGTTGAACCACCTTTCTTGATTGCGTTGGCTTGATGAAGACTAGATGATTGCTCCCCCATAGTCCACTATGGGTGTGCCACTCTTCGTCTCATCTTCACAAGTCCATTGACACCACAATGGATGGCAAGATTCAAGCACTTGATCTCTTCGTGATGCTCCACTTGAACTTGCACACGGCAATCTTGATGACGATCACCACTTGATGTCATCCTTTCCATGGGTTGTATGATATCTTCCTCTTGATGCAAGCCCATGGATATGTACCTAACCCCACATAGAACTCTCACATAGACCATGGGTTAGTACACAAAGTTCAATGGACAAGGCTTACCATACCATGGGATCACTTGATCCCTCTCGGTACATCTTCTATGCTTTGTGAGTTGATCAACTTGATTCACTCTTGACTTAGTCTTGATCAACCTTGAATCTTTGCAACTCTCTTCATTTGGATGATGTCTTGAAGGTAAACATGAATGATCACACAACCTTCTTCTTCAAGACATGCTTGCAATAAGCTCAACACTCGCATGACCAATCTTTGGATAATTCCTTAATAGCACCTTGGTCAACTCATAAACTCCTTGAAACCAACACATGGACTTCAAGAAAAGCCTATGGACAAATCCTTCAAATATAACTCAAGACAACCATTAGTCCATAGAGATTGTCATCAATTACCAAAACCAAACATGGGGGCACCGCATGTTCTTTCAATCTCCCCCATTTTGGTAATTGATGAAAATCACTTTCAAGAGAGTTTATATAAGGAATTATGCATCACCATGCAGTGCAACAAACAATAGTGCATGCGAATGAGATGCAAATGCTAAGGAACAAAACCAAAGCAAGAGGATATAACTCTCTAAGCTTCTCCACAAAACTCTCTGAAACTTCTCCCCCATTGGCATCGATTGCCAAAATGGGCGAAAATCTAAGAAGGCCAATATAAATTGTAGTCCTCCATAAATTGTGTATTTCTCAACAAGAGAGTGGAATGCAATACACATACCCAAAGGTAAATACTTGGAGGAACACAAGCTATATTGAGGCACAAAGATTGCTAAAGAATGATATGCCACAAAAACATAACAAAGAGAGACACAAGCGATCAGAAGATACCAATTGAAGCAAGCAATTAATGAATATCAATTGAACCAACTAGACGAATGATCCTACGTGTCGCAAGAATAAAGATATTATGATAAGCGCAAAGGAGTGTTCTAAAGAAACTAGAGAAGCTCCCCATGATTTGTGCACACATAAGAATTTTTGTATTTGAATACAAAGTGCACAAAATAGGATCATAGCTCCCCCAAATTCAATATAAACTCACATCCAGTGCAATTAAGCAAATAGGAAACAAAGCCTAGCGCTTGCAACAAGCACATGGTTGAGCACCATGTAAAAGAGGCAACTTAAGAATAGGCTCAACCAAAATGATGTGTGTGAGTCATGGCGAAGCACTTGAGAAGACTAAAATTAGGATGAGCATTAAGCATCAACATAGTCTTGAAAGAATGAGGCACACGGTGCAAGGCCTATCATTCCCACACACAACTGGCAAATGGGTTCACAAGCTTACTAATAAGTAAATAGAGAACCTATGCTTGTGACAACCCGTGGTGAAGATAGACGATGAGAGGCTCATCAAGACGAGGGATACCAATTAAGATGGCAAAGCCTCATAAAGATAAGCAAGAGGAAAATAATCTTCACCACACAAGAGTGCATCAAGATGCAATGACAGAGGACACACACTCAAGGCAAAAGCTTTCACGGAGCCACCAAAGAAATAACATAAGAAAGACAAGGTGGACGTGAAAGAAAGGAAATCATCTAGAGATGTAATTTCTCTCAAGTGTATAAGGGTCTAGGTAGACGAAATCATGACGATATATATCTACAAAGAAGGATGTACACCCGAAATAGTTACAACACGAAGGAACAAGATATCCAAAAGGAAGTCATACATATACCAATAAGATATGTGCTTGGAAGCATAGCCCAAGGCTAGATATGGTCTTATTCTATATAAATGAATTCCTACCACACAACCATCAAAGACATCACAACTAGCAACAAGAGATCATTGTTGCGATGCTTTGAGAAAGGAAAAAAGTATCACAAGAAAGAAAGAATAACATGCCATGATACAATCGACACATGTTTGATGCAATAATGTGTGCATGTAGTAGATGATGATACTTGTT
This sequence comes from Aegilops speltoides, assembly GCA_021437245.1. Classification (NCBI taxonomy): domain Eukaryota; kingdom Viridiplantae; phylum Streptophyta; class Magnoliopsida; order Poales; family Poaceae; genus Aegilops; species Aegilops speltoides. The sequence continues at coordinate 76,386 of JAHHZJ010000943.1, read as the reverse complement.
ACCGAGATAGCATTGGAAGGATGTAGTAGATACCAATTGAAGGTAGAAAGTAGTTCATTGATCATCCTAGCTTGACTCCAATAAGCACATGGTGACAACACCTTCCTTTTGAATGAGTCAAGTATCCAATGCATCTCCAATTGTTCCTAGAACAACAACACAAACAAAATGGTACCCAAACTCATTGGGACCAAAGAGTTAGAGAACCAACAATACATAGGACAAACTCCACATAGATGTGTGCATATAGATATGAAAATGAATCTCATGCACATCTCATCCAATTTGAGACTTGGTGGAGTTTCCCCTATATATTGGGTCAAAGAAAGAAAACATGCCAAAGGAACTACATGAAGTTAAAATGCATGCTCAAGACTTTCAAGAACCGAAGCCAAATGAAAACGAAATGCCAAGTGAAAAAGGATACCAAATAGATAAATCATCACTTGGAAGATATCATTAAAGATACATCAAGGAATTAGATATCCATTGATACACACTGAATTAAAGATGTCACACTCCCAAAGAGAGGATGGTTCCAAACAAACCAAGCTCTCAAAAAAGTTTCATGACGGCACAAGGTACCAAAAGGAAAATGGCTTGCCTTCCACGAACACACACTTGATAAGGGTCACAAGATGAGCGTTTTATAGAAAATAGGATAGCTCCCCCACGAGTTGTGCATTATAGAGGATTTGCATTTGAATACAAAATGCACAAGGTGGGATCACCACTTTCACTATATCTAGAAAACACTAGACAAGAACAAGAAATAAACAAGATCCACAAGTGGTATGGAAGACAACGGGAGGTGACACAATCCTTGGCAAGAGAAAAGGCAAGTAAAACAAAAGCCAATGTAAAGATGATCAATAAATTCTACCACACATAAGAGACCACCAATTGTCAAAGGACAAGAAGCAGATGGATAGAATTCTCGGTGGTAGATAGCAAGGATATCCAACATCATCTTCACACCACACACAAGCAAACTACAACTTGTAGAGCTAACATACCACCTAGGAACAAGATAATTTACAATTTCAATTCTAGGTGACAATATCTCGGATGTACACATTTTCTAGGCTTGTAATATGCACAAAGCATATTACCCCCCCATAATGTGATACCAATAAGAACTTAACAAGAGGCAATAAGAGGATCCAACACGAGATAATCAATGGAATTTTTAGAATTTGAATTTCTCATGAGAGATATACCACCTAGCGACTCGATAATCTTGTAATATCAATACTAGATGGTATTCCTCATGTACAAACATTTATAGGATTGTGAGGTGCACAAAGCACATCACTTCCCAAAATGGGATGTTCCATTAATCTCTCACACGGGCCAACTAGGATACAAACAAGAAGCAAAAAGGCTCAACGCACGACGCACACGTACATGATGTGCAAACCAACACACACATACTTGATTGCTCAAGATAAGCAAGTTGGAAGCACAACATATACAAACACATGCAAGGAACAAAACCAAAACATGCATGGGGGCAAGTAACTTTCAATGTAAACAATTAAAGTACAAGTTACCGCAAGGAGGCACATTGGATATAAGATAGAAACTTGATAATCCAATTGACTTGGCTTGAGACAAAAGGAATGATGAAGTCCCCTTAATTCTTCATAATGTAGCCAAGTCTCCAGTGCCCTCCAATAACACCTATTGATCAAGTTTGAGCTAGTTGGTCCCCAACTAAGTTGGGTCCTAAGAGGTTAGCCACAATAGGCTTGGCTACCCAAATGGTTCTTTCCTTCAAACCACTTTGAGTACCAACAAACTTGGCAACCACATTGCCAACCTTATCCTTCCCAAGAGAATAGACATCATCAACAATAATTGGGTTGGATAAGTTACCACTAGTGCATGAAGAAGCGAGGTGACCTTTCTCACGACATTGGTAGCAACGTCTACTCTTCACTTTCTTCTCACTTGATTTCTCAACTTGAGAAGCATTAGCTTGAGTCTTCTTGGGAAGAGGCCTTTCTTCAACTTGAGGTTGAGCATGAGAATGCACTTGTAGCCGCTTCCTTTGTTGCTTGTCACTAAAGGCCTTCTTCTTCAATAGGCAAGATCTAACATGATGCCCTTCAATTTTGCACTTGAAGCAAATAATCTTGGCCGAACTCTTGACTTGTTTTTGGCCCTTCTTGTTGATGCTCTTGGACTTCTTCTTCTTCTTATTGGAGTTGAATCCAAGTCCACCTTTGTCATTGGGGGATTTTTGCACAATCAAGATATTGTTGAGTGTGGCCTTCACTTCATGACACTTTTCCAAGTCTTTCTTCAAAGAAGTGACTTGGGCCTTGAGCTCTTTGATTTCCTCTACATGGTTAGTCTCAACACAAGTACTAGAGGAAGTATAAGCTTCATCGTTAGAGCAACAAGGCAAGGAAAGCAATTCATCACAAGATGTACCAACATTGTGAGTAGATGAATTACAAGGACTAGCACATGGCAATATAGTATTTTGACTAGAAGTAGTGCTAGTATCCACATGAGGCTCACTTGATGTTACCTTAGCAATCATGGCCTCATGAGCTACCTTTAGCACATTATGGGATACTATAAGATCATCATGAGAGCTTGAGAGCTTTTCATGGTTTCCTTCCAATTTCCCATAATTGATAGATAACAACTCAAATTGAGCCCGTAGCTCAACATTCTCCTTCAAAATGGATGCTTCACAAGTAATAGAGTTTTTTTGACACCTGAAACAGTAGGAGAGGCTCCTACTGTATATATTAGATTAAAGTATCAAAAGGTTTCTTACAAGGTCATAACCTTACATCCATAGCCATTGACAAACTAAGCTAGAAATGGGAGATCAAGGAAAATACATGGTTATGGTATGACAAAGGATTGGGCAAAAGAGGAAATAAATTCTCTGTGCTTCTCTTTGGCTCTATGTCTGAGTAGAGAGAAATCCTCTATGAATCTTCTTGCCCATGAGCCTACAGTGGGGTTTATCCTTCGGAAATGTTTGTTGTTTCTTTCTTTCCATAGACTCCAGGAGGCATATAGGAAAATCTCCATGAACATTGGATTGTCCCATGCCGTCTTTGCATCTTTGACCCAATTGAGACGGTCTCCATTAGTTGTCTAGTGGATGTTCAAAGTATCCCAACAAGTCAAGCTGAAAAGACACGTAAAGATCATGTGCTCAACTGTTTCTTCCTCCGTACTACCACACAAGATGCAACCGTGGTTGTCTCCAATGTTATAGTGACGTCTCTTAAGCATGTTTCTGGCATTTAGGCGATCAGATAGCAGGAGCCAACCAAAAACCTTGATTTTCATTGTGGCCGAAGACTTCCAGAGCCATTTATAACTAACATGTGCAGTGACCTCTCGAAAGTAGAACTTGTAGTACCTTTTTGCTGTGTAAATCTCAGATCCCCACTCATAGACCCAAGCGTCTACGCCCTCTTCTGCATCATTGCCAACATGTGATGTGATCTCCTGGATATCTCGCAGTTCATTGTAAGCTTGCATGGATAGTGGAAGGTGGAAGGTTTCGTTGAGGTTGGTGCTGCCAAGGAAATCCCGGACCGAAATATCTTCATTTTTGGTATAGGAGAACGCACGTGGATGTGATTCAGTCAGGACCTCATCCAGCCATAGGTCTTTCCACATAAGCGCAGTATCTCCTCTGCAAAAGATCACATGCGAGATGCCTCGATAGATAGGAGTAAGTTTGAGCAAATCTTTCCACCAGAAAGAGCCACAAGGGTCTGAGGCGTGTGGGATTTTGTCTGTGTAGTATGTTGACCAGATTAAATCAACCCACGGTAGATCCCAACGGTTGTAGAACTTGTGCAGGTATTTCATGAGCAAAGCATCACTTTGAGTTTGTAAGTCAAGCACCCCAAGGCCTCCACATTCCTTGGGTCTGCAAACCATCTGCCATGAGGCTAAAGAGTTGCACTTGTCCCCATCATATGTCTTCTTAGTCCAAAGACATTGCCTTCTAATTTTATCAAGTAGATCAATAATCTTTTATGGCAGTTTAAGGGTGCAGAGTGCAAAGATGATGAGTGAAGTGATGACCGAGTTTAGAAGTGATAATTTCCCTCCATAGGAGATCATTGATAAAGTTGCAGTGAGCCTTCGTTGAACGCCACAAACCAAAGGCATAAGATCCTGAACAGAGGGTTTTGTCGTGCCCATTGGCAATCCAAGATAGGTAAAAGGTAGTTTCCCCACCACGTAGCCGAAAATTTGTGCAATATGTTGGGCAGTTGCAGCATCGCAATTCATTGGCACTAGGGTTGACTTGTGGAAGTTGATCTTTAATCCAACAGACATGGCATAATCGGTGAGTATGTTTTTGACAAGCGTCGCTTGGTCTTGACACACTGGCAACAAAAGGACAGTATCGTCCGCATATTGGATCACTGGGTAGTCAGATTGGTTGGGACGGTTGAAAGGCAAGTGTAGTTCATTCTTTTGAAAGGAGTCATTAATCGCAGCTTGCAATAAATCTACCGCCAAGACAAAGATTAAGGGGGACAACGGATCACCCTGCCGTACGCTGCAGATGCAATTAAATTGCTTTCCCGGGACGCCATTAAGTAGGACGGAAGATTTGGCCGATGAGAAAATGGTTCTGATCCACCCCAACCATTTGTCATTGAAGCCCATGTGCTTCATAATATCCAACATAGCCTCATGATCAATGGTGTCGAACGCTTTTGCAAAGTCCAGTTTGAGGATAACTATTGGATTTTTAGAAGCTTGGCATTGGTAGATGTACTCAAACGCCCATGCAAGGCAATCCTGGATGGACCTCTTCTTCAAAAACCCATACTGGTTACGGTGTATAATTTTCAGAATGATTTTTTGAAGCCGATTGGCAAGGAGTTTTGTAATGACCTTAAGACAGCAATTTAATAGAGTAATCGGTCGGAAGTCATTAACTCCTTGAGGTGCAGCAACTTTGGGAATGAGTGTGATTAAACCATCGTTAATGCTCTCCAGGTTAAGGCCACCCTCGAAGAATTGATCACAGAGAGCATAAAAGTCCTCCTTAATTATATTCCAACAAGATTTGAGGAATGCTCCGTTGAACCCATCCGGACCCGGTGCCCTATCCGCCGGCATTTCTTTGATGACTAGATCAATCTCTTGTCGAGTAAAAGGCACAGTTAGGTCGTCCAGTCCCTCAATTCGCTTGATGATGGAGGGGAGATTGAATTTCATGTCATGTTTAGAGGAGGTCCCAAGTCTTTCTTTGAAGGAGTGATAAATGACCGATTCCTTGCTTGCATGATCATCAACTACCGTTCCATCAGGTAAGGTTAGAGAGGCAATATTGTTTCTTCTATATCGTTCTGAAGCCATTGCTTGGAAGAATTTGGAATTCTCATCACCAAAACGGACCCATCGAATTGTGCATCGTTTCCTCCAATATTATCTTTGGTAAGAAAGTAACCACAGAATGTGGGCTTTTAGAATTTTCCTAAAGTTTGCCTCCGGAATGGTCAATTGCCTTCTGTTTTCAATCGTGTCCAGATGTGCAAGAGTTTTGTTGGAGTTATCAATTGCAATAGAGAGTCGGGAGATGTTCTTACTCCATTTTTTCAGACAGTACCGTAAGTGCTTGAATTTCCTGCAAAGAATAGTTGCACTATTGGTAGAACGTACCGGCTTATCCCAAGCTGACTGCACAATATCCATGAAGCTCGGGTGATGTATCCAAAAGGGTTCGAAGCGAAAGAGTTTGCTCCTTGGGATCGAGGTTTCAATTGTGACTACACACGAAATGTGATCAGACACTGGCTTGCCCAATGGTTTAACAATGGTGTTAGGGTAAGAACCCGTCCAGTTGCAAGATGTGAAAAACCAATCTAATTGCTCCAAAAGTGGATCCTGCTGCATATTACTCCAAGTAAAAGAGCGGCCTTTAATTGGCAGTTCAACAAGACATTGCGTACGTATGAAGTCGTTTAACGTGATCATGTCATTAATGCTCCCGCCGGGCTTATTACGATTATCGGGGCTACAGATATAATTGAAGTCCCCGAGGAGAAGCCAATCTTCATTAGCCGGGATGTTTAAAGAGAAAAGCCAATTAGTGTAATTAGTTCGAGCTTCACCTTGGCATGGGCCATAAATGTTCACTAACGTCCAAGATTGAGATGATTGTGTGGACTGAAACTTAATGACAAGAGCAAAATCTTCAGAAGCTATGACCGTGCCAGTGAAAACCGAACTGTTCCAAATAGTAGCAATGCCACCCGAGGCCCCATTCGAAGGAACAAAGGCAAATTGGTAAAAATGACGGGACAACAAGATTTGATAAACGCATGATCGATCATAGGCTTCTTAGTTTCTTGCAAGCATAAAACCGAACAAGAAAGAGCTAATTTTTTATCACCGGAATTTAACCCATGAATGTTCCAACAGAGCACATTCCAATTAACCAAAAGACCCATTTAAGCAAATAAACCCGAAGATTAGGTTGAAGACGAAGGACCCGCGTCGGTGGACTCCAAGAGGGCAGCTTCAGTGAGTTCCTCCGCCGGGACTGCGCATTGGAGGACGCCCACCTGTTGGATAACCTGAATAGGAGTTGGAGGTGGAATATCTGGAGATTCAGTACTATCCAGCTCCGTGATGATCACCGAGGAAGGCACAGCAGGCGTGTGACGCGGCTTCACTTTGGACACCTTCTTCTTAGAACAGCCAGAGCATGCACCCGAAATCCATCATATTTATTTGATCTTGCACTGCGATGGAGAGAGACTTCACATTTTGGTGCCTGCACTTTACCACGGTGCAAGGAGGCACCGATCACACTCTGGGGCTCCTCTGAGGGAGGCAAAGAGAGAGAGCAGTTTGCCTGAATCATATCTGAGTCGTCAGAGGGAACAATCCAGGAATGAACCACAGAGAGGCATTCGTCATTGCTCTTGGTGATCTGATGCCCAGCCGAAATCACAAATGAGTCATTGCTGCGATGGACCTCCACATGAACCTTCAAAGAATCCCTGAATCCCAATCCAGAGCTCCAAGGGCCAAATGTAGCCATAATGGGCCTGATAGCCTGCAGGAGATAGTCATTGATTTGCCTCGCCGGCCTGGAGCAGTGGAATAGCATTGTGGCCACCATATTTCCATTGTCAGACAAAGACAGATGCATACCAGAGTTGTTCAACGACAGATCAATACTAAGACTGTCTCTCGGTGGCAGGAGAGGAACCATGGAAGTGCTAGCAAAGCTGTCGAAATTATGTCGCCAAAGGTTGTTGAGGATGTTAACAGGCACAAGAACCAGGCCATCAGAATTAACAGAAGAATCATAACTGCTGCTCCAGGAAATGGAGTCATTCCAAGCCCTTGCAGGACTGTCGAGAAGATTGTTTTCAGGGACAATTCCATCAGTAACCTGCAGCCCTTCAGCAGCCAACCAAGCTTGAAAGTTGTACACAGCTGGAGGAGGAGGTGCTGGCCAGGCTCCCCAATTAGCCTGAAACTGAACCTGTTGATCAACTACCACATCATCATTAGTCTGATTAGCCTAATGCAGAGCATGATCCGCAGCCACATTCTGGGCCATCCAGTTGTGAAGTTGTGCTTGATAGATCTGTTCCGCAGTCAGGCCCTCACCAAAGAGAGGATGAGGGACACCATCCTCAGGAGGAGGATCCTCGCCAGCCGGTGGTACTTCAGGCAAGTGTGCATTCCAGTCAGAACTACGCAACATAGTCACAGCAACAGTCCAGCAATGACGGGCACCACCAATCTGCCTCATGATGATACTCTTAGGGACTAAGCGGAGGTGAATAACCCTCGCCTTTAACAGAACAAGTCGCCTATCGCCCCTAGGGTTGTGCCATTCAAGCAGAGTGCCAAAGCTATCCACTGATTTATGTATGTAGTGTTCCGTTTGATAATCGTAAGGAAAGCCTACATATAGAATCCAAATCTCCGGGCCGAAAGAGGTGAGCCTCATATTCAGTGCAGCATCATGAGGTACAAAGGATATAACAGTGTGTTCATCAGCTTGCAGCTCATCTAGTTCAAAAGTAGTCCCCACAACAAAGTCACACACTAGGGAATCCTCAAAACCAAAAATACCAATCCCTAGGGGGTGATCTTCGACTTCAGTGGGGAAGTAATCGGATTCATGGAGCAAACCTTGGATTGTATCTCGGAGGGCAACTTTCTGATGCTGCGGGATGAACCTGTTGGCCTCAGCAATGGCCAAGAAGTTGTGCCGCAGAGGAGGTACATCGCTAACCACCATATCAGCGCGCACCTTTCGATCGGGCGGGCTGAGCTCCACTGTCATGCCCTGCGGGAGGTAGGGGACGACATTGACAGGGAAATTCGCCATTGTTGGTGGCGAAGAGCAGAGCAGAGCGTGCGCAGGAGGAGGCGCAGCAGGCGAGGCGGAATGCGTATCGGCAGGGGGTCTGGATGTTTTGGGCAACCAAGATGCCTTGCTGGAGCGCTGCCTCTGTCCACAGGATGGAGCCGCGTGTCCCATCGAACCACATAGATTGTCATGGACGGTCGATGATGGCTTGGGTCGAACGGTGGGGCACAAAATAGGTGCCAGCGGTAATTGCGAGCGAGAGGAAAGAATCCGTGCAGACCCGGATTTGATTGGACCAAAATCAATTAGCCTCTCGTTTCCCAAGATGGGCATGGCAGGGCGACTAGTAGATGGTAGGCAGTGTAATGAGTCCGCTTTAAAAATAGGATTAATAGGATTCTTGCCTTTCAAAGAATGATCCATATTATTTGTTACTCCAGACAAAGGAGGAACCAAATCCTGCACATTCTTGGGCCTCCAAACATAATGTTTAGCTTTAGAGTCCAGGCAATTGTGCCTCATGTGGCCCAAAAATAAGCAAGAGTCACACTTGAGATAGGCCGGCACAGGAAAGAAAGATGGTTGGCGGAGCCACATGAAGTACATACTCGTGGGCTCGAACGCGGCCCAGGGCCGATCCCCTTAGGGGTCTTACCAATATTGGCCTGAGTAATAGGCGGGGGGCAGCTGCAAATGTCAAAGAGACATACGGAGCAATTAATATCGGGACAAACAGAAGCAAGGTGGCCCATCAAGTTACAATTGGAGCACAAATTCAGCTTCCCATAAATATAATCCGATGGAGGGATCGAATCCAGAGACCAGATAGCTGCAATACGTGAATCAGAATACCCAAAATGACGTTGATCAAGAATATGCAGCAGCATAAAATTCGGAATGTTGGTCCAATCCTTCTCCTTAAACCGACAGCCTTCAAATTTGTAGTTAATGGCGTTAACTCCTGTAATAATGGCCGGTTGGAAACTACCAAAGATGATGCCAGAGTTCATGGAAGGTGGTTTAAGGCCCGCAATTGTAGGGGGATTGACTGTCGGGCCTGGCACTACCGGAGTTGGCAAAAGAGACGCCGGCGATGAGCCTTCCGGTGACTTTTCAAGATCGGCCCCCTTATCATTCGAAGGACAAAGACCAAACTTTGATAAAACCTGATGAGATGCACTCAAGTCATTGGGATGCTGCATTGTGAATTTGTACTTGGACTTGATCGCAACAGGAGAACGCTCCGCCACCTCAGGAATATGAGAATCCAGGTGCCAAGATGAATCCATGGACGATACACCAATGTAGCTCTGGCGGAATAGACTAAAGTGACAGAAATAATCTGGCCAAACACGATCCTTGAGACCATAGATGAAGTGACCAACTTTATTGGAAGCCACTAAAAACGAAATCTTCGTCCCGAAAGATGTGTCACCTTAAGACCAGATGGCACCCCTCCAATACAACATTGTAGGGCAATGGCAACCGAGTCTTCATTGAGAGGAAAGCTGGCCGACGAGAAATGCACCACCAAGAAAAACTCTTTGTTCGAACCAGAAGGTGAGAAGTGGACGGTAGATCCAAAGCGATGACGCACCTGAGCCGCGACCGCAAGGCCGGGGGAGAAATCCCAATGCAGAAGGCCTTCCATGATCAGCAAGATCAAAAATCACCATGGTTGAGAGGTGTGGGGTGTGGGCAGGTGGGGGAGGGGAGAGGGGGAGGGGAGAGAGCCATTCTCCAATGCGCACTCGTTACAAGTAATAGAGTTAGTAGCACAAGCATCATCATTTACAACAATAGGAGAGGACAACTTGGCAAGCTCTTTTAAATAAGAAGCTTCAAGTTGAGCATGAGACTCGGTGAGTTTGATGAGCTCACCCTTGATGACCCTTGAGCCATTTTCGAGGTGCTCAAAATCCTCAAGGAGTCTAGCATGAGAAACTTCAAGATTAGCATTTTTAGTTTTGAAATCATTGGCTACCTCAAGAGCTCTATCATGAGATTCCCTCACTCTAGATAGTTCTAGAGCAAAAGTCTCCTCAAGAGATTCGGAGGTGGTTTGTTCATGTTCAAGAGCTTGAGATAGCTCCGCGATCTCATTTGCGTAATCACGCCCATGAGCTTCCATTTTCTCAATGGTGACCTCATGCTCCTCAAGACGAGATTCCAAGTCAACAATATATTTCTTGCCCTCAATAGCAATAGACATGATTTCCATGAAGTTGGAACAAGCAGTTTTGTTCTTAAGAAGAGCTCTAAAAATCATTTCCCCCCTAATTTTTAAGGAGGCAACATTATCAATATCTTCATCATTATCCTCATCATCATTAGCATCAACATCATCATCAAGAGACATATTGGGGTACAAAGTAGGAGATACCTTTGACGCCTTAGCCATAAGGCAAAAAGCAATAGATGATGATGTAGGATCCCTTGAGGCACCATTAAACACCACATCTTGTTCCATAGAGTGTTCAGTTTCCTCTACATTGTTAGCACAACAATTCAAGGAAATAGATGCATTTTTATCATGGCAACAAGACATAGCAAGCATATCATCATGAGATCTAGTCAAGCAATTTCTACATGATATGCAAGGACTATCAACACAAGCATGTGAAACATTTGGAGTGCTCGAAGTGTTAAAGCCCAAAGAGGGAGCATTGCAATAAGATAGTGATGAAGGATCATCCACAATAAGCATACTATCATCATTGCAATGACCAACACTACTCACCGTACCATTGCCTTGTGGCAAACCACATGTAGGTGTAGTAGAAGAAGTTGAGAAGACTATACGACCGGAGGTGGAGGGAGAACAATCATCCCCACAAAACTTGGACACACCATATTTATCTTGAAGCTTCGTCCACAACTCATGAGCATCCCGGAACGGCATGAGTTGAAATATAACTACATTGCTCAAAGCATCGAAATTCACATTAGAAGCTTGAGCATTGAGATAAGAGTTTTTCTCATCCTCTATAGATAATCTTTGGGGATCCTTTGGAGGAGAAAAACCCATATCTACAATTCGCTCTAAATTTGGGTCTATGACCCTAAAGAGATTAAGCATGCGAATTACCCAAACATCAAAATTTGTGCCATCGAAACTAAGAGTGTCATAGAATCCTAAACCCTAGTAGACATCCTTACTCTCTAGGCGGTTAAGCCCTAAAAGGAGAGACGAGGCTCGATACCAATTGAAAGATCGAGGATGTCGCCTAGAGGGGGTGTGAATAGGCGCTTTAAAATAATTATGGTTTAGGCTTGAACAAATGTGGAATAAACCTAACGGTTAATTTTTCAAGCACAAAACCTAAAACAACTAGGCTCACCTATGTGCACCAACAACTTATGCTAAGCAAGATAAACAACTATGTGATAGCAAGATATATGACAAAGAACAATATGGCTATCACAAAGTAAAGTGCATAAGTAAAGGGCTCGGGTAAGAGATAACCGAGGCACGCGGAGACGACAATGTATCCCAAGTTCACACCCTTGCGGATGCTAATCTCCGCTTGGAGCGGTGTGGAGGCACAATGCTCCCAAGAAGCCACTAGGGCCACCAGAATCTCCTCACGCCCGCACAATGCAAGATGCCGTGATTCCACTAAGGGACCCTTGAGGGCGGTCACCGAACCCGCATAAATGGCAACCCTTGGGGCGGTCACCAAACCCGTACACTTTGGCAACCCTTGGGGCGGTCACGGAACCCGTCAAAATGCTCGGGTGATCTCCACAACCTAACTTTGTGAGTTGATCAACTTGATTCACTCTTGACTTAGTCTTGATCAACCTTGAATCTTTGCAACTCTCTTCATTTGGATGATGTCTTGAAGGTAAACATGAATGATCACACAACCTTCTTCTTCAAGACATGCTTGCAATAAGCTCAACACTCGCATGACCAATCTTTGGATAATTCCTTAATAGCACCTTGGTCAACTCATAAACTCCTTGAAACCAACACATGGACCTCAAGAAAAGCCTATGGACAAATCCTTCAAATATAACTCAAGACAACCATTAGTACATAGAGATTGTCATCAATTACCAAAACCAAACATGGGGCACCGCATGTTCTTTCAATCTCCCCATTTTGGTAATTGATGACAATCACTTTCAAGAAGTTTATATAGGAATTATGCATCACCATGCAGTGCAACAAACAATAGTGCATGCGAATGAGATGCAAATGCTAAGGAACAAAACCAAACCAAAGCAAGAATGAGATGCAAATGCTAAGGACCAATCTTTGAAGAATAAAGATATTATGATAAGCGCAAAGGAGTGTTCTAAAGAAACTAGAGAAGCTCCCCATGATTTGTGCACACATAAGAATTTTTGTATTTGAATACAAAGTGCACAAAATAGGATCATAGCTCCCCCAAAATCAATATAAACTCACATCCAGTGCAAGTGAGCAAATAGGAAACAAAGCCTAGCGCTTGCAACAAGCACATGGTTGAGCACCATGTAAAAGAGGCAACTTAAGAATAGGCTCAACCAAAATGATGTGTGTGAGTCATGGCGAAGCACTTGAGAAGACTAAAATTAGGATGAGCATTAAGCATCAACATAGTCTTGAAAGAATGAGGCACACGGTGCAAGGCCTATCATTCCCACACACAACTGGCAAATGGGTTCACAAGCTTACTAATAAGTAAATAGAGAACCTATGCTTGTGACAACCCGTGGTGAAGATAGACGATGAGAGGCTCATCAAGACGAGGATACCAATTAAGATGGCAAAGCCTCATAAAGATAAGCAAGAGGAAAATAATCTTCACCACACAAGAGTGCATCAAGATGCAATGACAGAGGACACACACTCAAGGCAAAAGCTTTCACGGAGCCACCAAAGAAATAACATAAGAAAGACAAGGTGGACGTGAAAGAAAGGAAATCATCTAGAGATGTAATTTCTCTCAAGTGTATAAGGGTCTAGGTAGACGAAATCATGACGATATATATCTACAAAGAAGGATGTACACCCGAAATAGTTACAACACGAAGGAACAAGATATCCAAAAGGAAGTCATACATATACCAATAAGATATGTGCTTGGAAGCATAGCCCAAGGCTAGATATGGTCTTATTCTATGTAAATGAATTCCTACCACACAACCATCAAAGACATCACAACTAGCAACAAGAGATCATTGTTGCGATGCTTTGAGAAAGGAAAAAAGTATCACAAGAAAGAAAGAATAACATGCCATGATACAATCGACACATGTTTGATGCAATAATGTGTGCATGTAGTAGATGATGATACTTGTTACGGAGATAGCATTGGAAGGATGTAGTAGATACCAATTGAAGGTAGAAAGTAGTTCATTGATCATCCTAGCTTGACTCCAATAAGCACATGGTGACAACACGTTCCTTTTGAATGAGTCAAGTATCCAATGCATCTCCAATTGTTCCTAGAACAAAAACACAAACAAAATGGTACCCAAACTCATTGGGACCAAAGAGTTAGAGAACCAACAATACATAGGACAAACTCCACATAGATGTGTGCATATAGATATGAAAATGAATCTCATGCACATCTCATCCTATTTGAGACTTGGTGGAGTTTCCCCTATATCAAAGAAAGAAAACATGCCAAAGGAACTACATGAAGTTAAAATGCATGCTCAATACTTTCAAGAACCGAGGCCAAATGAAAACGAAATGCCAAGTGAAAAAGGATACCAAATAGATAAATCATCACTTGGAAGATATCATTAATGATACATCAAGGAATGAGATATCCATTGATACACACTGAATTAAAGATGTTACACTCCCAAAGAGAGGATGGTTCCAAACAAACCAAGCTGTCAAAAAAGTTTCATGATGGCACAAGGTACCAAAAGGAAAACGGCTTGCCTTCCATGAACACACACTTGATAAGGGTCACAAGATGAGCGTTTTATAGAAAATAGGATAGCTCCCCCACGAGTTGTGCATTATAGAGGATTTGCATTTGAATACAAAATGCACAAGGTGGGATCACCACTTTCACTATATCTAGAAAACACTAGACAAGAACAAGAAATAAACAAGATCCACAAGTGGTATGGAAGACAATGGGAGGTGACACAATCCTTGGCAAGAGAAAAGGCAAGTAAAACAAAAGCCAATGTAAAGATGATCAATAAATTCTACCACACATAAGAGACCACCAATTGTAAAAAGACTAGAAGCAGATGGAAAGAATTCCCGGTGGTAGATATCAAGGATATCCAACATCATCTTCACACCACACACAAGCAAATTACAACTTGTAGAGCTAACATACCACCTAGGAACAAGATAATTTACAATATCAATTCTAGGTGACAATATCTCGGATGTACACATTTTCTAGGCTTGTAATATGCACAAAGCATATTACTCCCCCATAATGTGATACCAATAAGAACTTAACAAGAGGCAATAAGAGGATCCAACCGAGATAATCAATGGATTTTTTAGAATTTGAATTTCTCATGAGAGATATACCACCTAGTGACTCGATAATCTTGTAATATCAATACAAGATGGTATTCCTCATGTACAAACATTTATAGGATTGTGAGGTGCACAAAGTACATCACTCCCCCAAATTGGGATGTTCCATTAATCTCTCACACGAGCCAACTAGGATACAAACAAGAAGCAAAAAGGCTCAACGATGAGACCTATCGTACATGATGTGCAAACCAACACACGCATACTTGATTGCTCAAGATAAGCAAGTTGGAAGCACAACATATACAAACACATGCAAGGAACAAAACCAAAACATGCATGGGGGCAAGTAACTTTCAATGTAAACAATTAAAGTACAAGTTATCGCAAGGAGGCACATTGGATATAAGATAGAAACTTGATAATTCAATTGACTTGGCTTGAGACAAAAGGAATGATGAAGTCCCCTTAATTCTTCATAATGTAGCCAAGTCTCCAGTGCCCTCCAATAACACCTATTGATCAAGTTTGAGCTAGTTGGTCCCCAACTAAGTTGGGTCCTAAGAGGTTAGCCACAATAGGCTTGGCTACCCAAATGGTTCTTTCCTTCAAACCACTTTGAGTACCAACAAACTTGGCAACCACATTGCCAACCTTATCCTTCCCAAGAGAATAGACATCATCAACAATAATTGGGTTGGATAAGTTACCACTAGTGCATGAAGAAGCGAGGTGACCTTTCTCACGACATAGGTAGCAACGTCTACTCTTCACTTTCTTCTCACTTAATTTCTCAACTTGAGAAGCATTAGCTTGAGTCTTCTTAGGAAGAGGCCTTTCTTCAACTTGAGGTTGAGCATGAGAATGCACTTGTAGCCGCTTCCTTTGTTGCTTGTCACTAAAGGCCTTCTTCTTCAATGGGCAAGATCTAACATGATGCCCTTCAATTTTGCACTTGAAGCAAATAATCTTGGCCGAGCTCTTGACTTGTTTTTGGCCCTTCTTGTTGATGCTCTTGGACTTCTTCTTCTTATTGGAGTTGAATCCAAGTCCACCTTTGTCATTGGGGGATTTTTGCACACTCAAGATATTGTTGAGTGTGGCCTTCCCTTCATGACACTTTTCCAAGTCTTTCTTTAAAGAAGTGACTTGGGCCTTGAGCTCTTTGATTTCCTCTACATGGTTAGTCTCAACACAAATACTAGAGGAAGTATAAGCTTCATCATTAGAGCAACAAGGCAAGGAAAGCAATTCATCACAAGATGTACCAACATTGTGAGTAGATGAATTACAAGGACTAGCACATGGCAATATAGTATTTTGACTAGAAGTAGTGCTAGTATCCACATGAGGCTCACTTGATGTTACCTTAGCAATCATGGCCTCATGAGCTACCTTTAGCACATTATGGGATACTATAAGATCATCATGAGAGCTTGAGAGCTTTTCATGGTTTTCTTCCAATTTCCCATAATTGCTTGATAGCAACTCAAATTGAGCCTGTAGCTCAACATTCTCCTTCAAAATGGATGCTTCACAAGTAATAGAGTTAGTAGCACAAGCATCATCATTTACAACAATAGGAGAGGACAACTTGGCAAGCTCTTTTAAATAAGAAACTTCAAGTTGAGCATGAGACTCGGTGAGTTTGATGAGCTCACCCTTGATGACCCATGAGCCATTTTCGAGGTGCTCAAAATCCTCAAGGAGTCTAGCATGAGAAACTTCAAGCTTAGCATTGTTAGTTTTGAAATCATTGGCTACCTCAAGAGCTCAATCATGAGATTCCCTCACTCTAGATAGTTCTAGAGCAAAAGTCTCCTCAAGAGATTCGGAGGTGGTTTGTTCATGTTCAAGAGCTTGAGATAGCTCCGATCTCATTTATGAATCACGCCCATGAGCTTCCATTTTGTCAATGGTGACCTCATGCTCCTCAAGATGAGATTCCAAGTCAACAATATATTTCTTGCCCTCAATAGCAATAGACATGATTTCCATGAAGTTGGAACGAGCACCGTGGAGAACTCAAACTGATGCACCAAAGAGGAATAAGCTTCTCAAACTTCACTCCCACGTATCACCGTGGAGAACTCAAACTGATGCACCAAATGCAATGGCAAGAGCACACGGAGTGCCCAAGTCCTTCTCTCCCAAATCCCACCAAAGCAACTAATGCTAGGGAGGAAAATGAGAGGAAGAACGAAAGAAGAACACGAAGAACTCCAAGATCTAGATCCAAGGGGTTCCCTCACTAAGAGGAGAAAGTGATTGGTGGAAACGTGATCTAGATCTCCTCTCTTTCCTCAAGAACTAGCAAGAATCATTGAGGGATTGAGAGATAGCAAGCTCGAGAAGGTCAACAATGTGGGAAGAACACGAGCTCAAAGGATAAGGTTCAATGGGGAAGAAGACCCCTTTATAGATGGGGAAAATCCAACCGTTATGCTCACAACCCACACAGAGCGGTACTACCGCTTGTCCTCACGGATTACCGCTAGGGATCGCGGTACTACTGCTTGCGGCACAAAAAAAAATACTTCCGTACCTACCTCCGCAGGACTTGGGATGAGTTTTTTGGTCCGGAGCGGTACTACCGCTGTAGGAGCCGCGGTAGTATCGCTTTGGAGCGGTAGTAAAAACTTACATCCGCTCCAATTCGCGGTAGTACCGCTGCAGCCTTTTCAGAACACCAAAACTGCCACAACTTTTGCAAACGGACTCCGAATTCGATGAAACCAGGTTTGTTGGAAAGCTAGCGACAAGGGATAACACAATCTTGAAAGAAATATCAATAAGAAGCAAATTAGAAAAGTCCCATAAGAAAATGGTGAGAACCCTTCCTCGGATAAGACCGGTAAAACCTCCAACACCGAAAACATCATAGAAGACGCATGCGAACTCTATAGTCCACTATGGGTGTGCCACTCTTCGTCTCATCTTCACAAGTCCATTGACACCACAATGGATGGCAAGATTCAAGCACTTGATGTCTTCGTGATGCTCCACTTGAACTTGCACATGGCAATCTTGATGACGATCACCACTTGATGTCATCCTTTCCATGGGTTGTATGATATCTTCCTCTTGATGCAAGCCCATGGATATGTACCTAACCCCACATAGAACTCTCACATAGACCATGGGTTAGTACACAAAGTGCAATGGACAAGGCTTACCATACCATGGGATCACTTGATCCCTCTCGACATCTTCTACGCTTGTGAGTTGATCAACTTGATTCACTCTTGACTTAGTCTTGATCAACCTTGAATCTTTGCAACTCTCTTCATTTGGATGATGTCTTGAAGGTAAACATGAATGATCACACAACCTTCTTCTTCAAGACATGCTTGCAATAAGCTCAACACTTGCATGACCAATCTTTGGATAATTCCTTAATAGCACCTTGGTCAACTCATAAACTCCTTGAAACCAACACATGGACTTCAAGAAAAGCCTATGGACAAATCCTTCAAATATAACTCAAGACAACCATTAGTCCATAGAGATTGTCATCAATTACCAAAACCAAACATGGGGGCACCGCATGTTCTTTCACCTGCCAATTCCAGACGCGACGGCAGAGGTGGTTAAGCTCCGCCTCGATCATCTCCGCGAGCGACCCGCACCCACGATGTTCACGACCGCAAGGAGCGACGGAGACTGTGGGGGGACGTCCTCCACCTCGATGTGGAAGAATCTGAGGCCCTCGATGTCGTGGCCGTACATCATGAGATCCTCCATCATCAGGCGGTCCGAGCAGAGCCGCTGGATGGCCCGACTCCTGCAGAGGTAGCACATTGGCGGGTTGGGGCACTCAACCTCGGTAGTGGCCGACAACACCACGCTTGAAGCACGGAGGAGGATCGCTGGGAGCACCGGAGTTGGCGCGCCGAGGACGCAGGAACCAGAGCCGGGCAGAGGGGGTTCGGACGGCACCCCTCTTCTTCTTCTTGGCGCCTTGGAGCCTGCGAGCCCCGGGGCCACCATTGCCCGAAGGGAAGCTCGGTTGGGTCTTGGGGGGCTGGTATTGACGGGTGGCAGCGGCTTCAGAGGGCGCGGCCCGAGAGGGCGGCGAGGACCGACCCCGGCGGCGCGCAGGGAGGGGGAACAGGGGCGGTCCCGGCGGCTCTCCCGAGTGGGGGAGCACCAGCCATCGGCCCGCACCGGGGAGCGGTCAGCAGCGCGGACAGGAGAGCAACGATCGGAGCAGGGCGACGAATGCCACGACTCCCGCGTCGGCGACCGGCGGGCCTCACGGAGGGGGAACGACGGGGGTCCCATGGAGGGGACCGCGGCATCGGCCAGGGACCGCGGGCATCGCGTTGTCGCGGCTGGCCACCTGGTGGCGGAGGTCGGCTCGACGCTGGCCTCCGGCGAGGCGCGCCTGCCGGTCGGGATCCTCCAGGCCGCTGGGGCGCCCGAGCCATCATCCAGGAGCGGTCATGGGGAGGTGCGGAGGCATCGCAGGGGAGGGGGGAACCGTAGCGCGCGATGCAAGGAGGAGGGAGCAGGAGCGGCGACGAGGGAGGGGCGGAGGGAGCGGCGGATGGAGAGGAAACCTCTCGGAGCTATATCCCCGAGCGGGGCCACTGGATGAGAGGCGACCGCCAGGCTGGGCCGAGGCTGGGACCGCTGCCGGAGGCTGGGCCGCCCACGAGCCCAGCCACCGCTTGGGCCGCCCACCCCGGGTGGGCAGCAGCCCAAACGGCTCCCGGTCCAACACGGCAAGGCCCAGCCTTAGCAGCGGGCTCCTCCGCCGGCTAGGGTTTCCACTTCTCCGCAGGCGGGCACGGCGACCGGCTGGCACGGGCGGGCGAGGGTGGCAGGCGGCGGGGACGGGTGCAGATAACCGGATGATCCGAAAAAGGCGGCGAACGGACGGAAGGGGCACGTAGGATCACGAGGATGCCGGCGACCGACGGCGGCGCCGAGGCGGCCGAACGAGCCGGGTGGGCCAGCCGAGCACCTCCAGATGCTCGGCAGGGCGGAGTCGCCCGCCGCCACGCACCAACCGGAGGAGCGCCGGCAGCTGCCAGCCCCAGCCCGGCCACGCTTTTCCCGCGTCACCGCGAGGAGCGCGCATCCGCGGGAAGGTCGAACTCGCGCCGGCAGCCGAACTCCCACCCCGGAGTAAGGCTGCCGGGCGAGCGGGCGGCCTGGGCGAGCCGGGCGGGCGGGGACGCGGTCCCGACACTCCACCGGCCGCCAGCAAGACGGTCGGCGCCTCCGCCAACCGCCCAAATCACCCGGTCGGGAGCCTGGGGACGGGAGGGAAGGAGCCAGCGGGAGGTGGGAGCTCGGGCGGCGGAGGCCACGGCAGGGAGGGCGCAGCCGGCGAGGCGGGCTGGCGGGCGAATCGCCTGGGGGCACGAGGGCACGCCATCACCTTCACTTCCTCTCGATTTTATTATATATTTAAAATTCCACGGAAAGTCCGACTTTACAAAGATGGAACTTTGCACCTTCAACTACATATACAAAAAGATGGACGCTGACTGATGACTCTTGACATAGTGTCCACATTCTATTTTCAAAATTTCATGTTAGCATTCTTCCAAGAAGCTGCAATCATTAGAAATACTTGCCTATCCGTAATGCCTTGTGCATATTATTCGCCCACTTTATAGCAAAGCAAGCATTATTTTTAAGGTATGTGAAGCTAGTTGTAACCTGGTGGATGTGGCTCCATCTAAGAAGTGGAGGCCAAGGCCAAACAAGACAGAAATTGTGTCAGAAACAATATACAATAAAAGAACTTCCAGAACAAGAGAAAACCGATCTATGTGATGTATGTATTTTATCTTTGGTGAGAAATATTACAAGTAGTTCAACAACAATGCATACATGGTAAGGAACCCATCTACCGAAAAAGGGTCCCCCCCCCCGCTTCGCTTTATATATAAAGCACCATCACCGAATACAACTGAGAGATCGAATAACGCACACAACGCACACACCCAAGGCAAGATACAAAGGTGTCGGGCACTGACGCACCACCCACCGACAATAGAGAGGTGAATTAGACAACAACGAAGCCAGGCCTCCAAAGGGGTGCCACCAAGAAGGGAACGACCAAGGATAGCTGCCACCGCCCGATCCGCCAAGATCAAGTTTTCACCGAGAGCAAGACGAGATGAGGGAGTGCCGCGATAACGTTAACGGCCGCTGCCATCGCTATAGTCGAGGACTGGGCAAGTGGCGACTCGTGCTCACACCCCACCATCGCACCCTAACCCCGTTAACCACCCGCAACCACGCCACCCCACGAGGCCATGGTTGCCTGCCCGCACTTGAGACGCACGCCCGCCCACAAACGCGGCGCTCGCGCCAGAGCTGCCGCCTGCAACTAGACAACCCCGAGACCTACACAAAGGCCCCGGCTTTGACCAACCATCGCCTCGATCGACAGATCCACTCCGCCGACGCCCGCCGGAAGATTCGCGCTTAAACCGCCGCCGAGGAACGGGGAGAAAGGGAGCGACGAATCCGAACGGCACACCGCGGCCGGGCGAAAAATGGCGCGACCGCACGAGGCCACCCATCCCTCCAATCGAAGCGCCTGCCTCCCGAACACGAGGGAGGAGGAGCGGACACATCTGGACCAACAAATGTGCTGGCGATAGGTGGCGCGACCACATAGAGGCCACCCATCCCTCCTACCAAACGCCTCGAGCACCCCTGTTGCCCCACCATGGTAGTTGGCACAACTCTCGCGAGGCCATCCGCAAACACACGACCGCCACGAGGAAAACCAATCGACCCACCGCCGCAGCCGAGGTAGCCCACCGGAGTCCTCCCAGACCGAAGCGCCGCGCCCAACCGCAAGGGCCCGACTAGACGAGGGTCGCCCACCTCCACCGTTGTCGCGCCACCCCACACCATCGTGTCACGACGAGAGGGCCGCCGCAGCGACAGTGGACGGATCCGGACGCCGCCCTTCCCCGCTGGCTCTGCAGACCACGATCGCAGCGCCACCACCCCCACCAGCAGATCGCCATGGCGTAGGGCGGCCGTCGCAGCCAAATGCGCCACGCTCGCGCCGATGCCGACCAGATCGACGCCGCCGCCACACCATCCCTCGCCTGCATGCGCGCACCATCACCGCCGCAAGCCACACCGCCACCGCACCTTAGCGCCGATGCACCGCACGGGAGACGAAGCCCCGCCATCGCGGCAACGACGGCTTCACTCGCTCGGCGGCGCAGGGAGGAGGAGGAGGAGGAGGCCCCAGCGGTGGCTAGGGTTCCTCTCGTCACGCTGGGCAACGCAAGAGGACGTGGGAGAGGTCTTTCTGTTGGGGATCGATCGAAAGTAAGAAGCCCATTTCAGATGGTCCATGTTCGACCGGGAAAATAACACAAATAGGTCGACCTTCACATTGCTCGAGCTATACCAGTTTACCATGGTCAAAAGCATCTGCTATGATGTGCGAGTGCCGCTTTGAATGCATCTTATCCAAATCTGTTCAAGGTCATTCGTGTTTCCAGTCAGCGGAGGCTTTTGTCCAGAACAATTCCTGTAGAACTGTATCTACAGACCTAGATTCTCCATAGGCCAAAATGTCAGTTTGAATAAGAGGCAAGTGCCAGAGTAATATGTAGCATTGTCAAAACATAACCCCACTATGTAATATACATAAACATGCCACTAAGGTGCATTAGAAGAAAAAAAAACATACATTCTACATTTCAAGCTTATCTATTACACATGCCACCCATTTGAAGCAACAGAGGAACATGCAGCATTTGATGCAGAGCTTAGAGCTGGATTTTCACCCTCAACTCTCACCAACTGCAATGTCCTCCAATCAATGATCATAATTTATTCTCTTTCCATATAAAACATTCACATTACATCATCTGCTATATAATTACATTATCTCGGACACGAAGAAAAACTCATAGATTGTCCAACATTGGATACAGCTTTGTAAGACTAGGTGTTATCCATATGGGAGTAGGCCAGTTGGACCAAAGCGGAGGGGAGACAAGTTCCTCACTACTGTTATTTGCCAAGCCAAAAACTGCAATGTCACGTCGATTATTCTTGTAAAAAGTTAGATACTTGTGGTCATCGTTAACATACACATTGTTTGCCTTCAACTGTGGATATTCTTCAGCAGAGAGACAAAGTGATTGGTTCTGCCCAACCAACAACACATGATCCTTCAAGCTATTTATTTCCACAACCTTTTCAGCCATAGTCTCGACTTTAAATATTTTGATCTTAGAGGTATAGTGCTCATGCGTTGCAGTGTCAGCACATGGATCACAGCCAACCACCTGCTGGGATCTAAAAACTTGCATCAGATCCCCACATGGAGCCTGAACAATGTAAGTTGTTGGACGAGTGTAGATATCTGCCCAGCCTGCAATTAACTTCGTTGTGACCACAGGGCCTCTGAGATCGAAGGTGTGAACTTCTCCTAGCGATGCCACTGCATATAACATACCATCTTTGTACACGCAGTCTTGAAAAAAACAACGTGGTTTCAGCCAGTTCCACTTGTCATCCCCTAACCAAGCAAAGGAGAGTTGCCCATCTGGATCATGAATAAGCACCACGATGTAGCGTCCTGCAGATGCATCATAAAATACAAATGCCTTTTTTCGAGGTATTGTCGCAGCTCGCCAAGATCAACGGGTTGAGGGCCAGTGGTACTACGGTGCTCCGCTGTGTCACGAGAGTAAATGTACTTACATAAGACACCTGTTTCATCAAAAACAGGAGTCACATGCGCGATGGTGATCACCGACGGGAGAGCGATCTGTTCACATGTGATGGGATTGAGAATATGCATCTCGGATCTCTCATCAGCAGTAACCAGCCAGCCATTTGATGACCCAATCAGATACCTGCTGCGAATAGGTGGCTCCGGGAGAGTCAACTTGTATGACCTCTTCTCCAAGAGGCTGTAGAGGCACGCAACACTCTCACCAGCAGACTCAGATGTGTATAAGAGGCACGGCGTCTGGCGCCTGGTAGTGCCCAAGTTTGCAGAGCGGAATACGCGAGCGCCACGAGGTGCGACGAGCAGGCACGCATCGTCGTGGATCTCGTGTGCAAATATGGACATCAGACATCCTGTGGCAGCTCGCAATCCAGCAAGTGCAACCTCCGTCAGAGGTCCATTGACGTGTTCTTCTTTGAGGAATTTCTTCGCCAAACCGGGAGGAACAAGACCTAGCAGCCAAGGCACTCTGAAGACTAGAGAGCGCAGATTCCTCCTGTGGATAGCTAGACTCGATACCGGATACACTCATGTACCACCCATTGGAGATAAAATCGCACTTTCGTAACAAACAATTGCTCGTTGGAAGGTTGCAACTCGGATGGGGCAGGCTCTTGGGCGGGCGATTATGGGTGGCCTCCTCCTCGCCGCGAGCTGATTCTGGACGGAACCGACCGATTACGCCACTCCCAAAAAGGTTCAGACTTTAAATCGAACTCCTATGCAGGATCGAACCGAATCCGAGGGATGGAAGAATGTAACTAACCAGCTGGAAGTATGGCAGGCTCAACAGCCCTGTTAGGCGGAGGTGGCGGCGAGGTGGGATTTGCTCCACCTCCGCCGCTTCGCTCGATGCAGCGCGCTTCGCCGCCAAGAACAAACCAACCGGGAATGATATAGCGGTGGTCAAGGGCGGTGGAGGTGGGATTGTATAGCGTATGATGACGGCGGTGGGGATTCGCTGGAGGCAGGCGGCGGAGGCAGCGCGGCTCGGGTGGTTTGGTTATCGGGCCAATGGTCGATAGACGGGACAGGAGCAGGACTGCCCTTTGCTGAAATGAAAAAACACCTTGGATTTTCATCAGCAGCAATTATGAGAAATAGATACTTAGAGCAACTCCAACGCAATTGGACACGAATTTTGTCCGATTTTGTCCGCTTGGGTCGCTCTGTCCATCTAGCGCATATGAGGCTGCACGCCGATCAAGTAGTAGCGATCGAAGAAGTGCAGGTTCAGACATCGAACCCAAGAACGCAAGACCGGTCAGCAACCGAGCCGGCCCAAGGGCAGGAGTAGGTGTGGCGGTGTGTGTGCGATGGCACGCTACTTGTATGCTCGTGTGTGGGACGAGGAGGGCATCGAGAAATCAATTGAGCTTTCCTACCAACCCCTCTCACGCTTCCTCTCACCCGGCCCCTCGCTCTCCTTCCTCATCCCGATCCCCTCTCCCTCTTGCCTCCGATTCATAGTCAGGGTGTGACAATCTGGTAATCAGAGCCCAAATTTTTCTTCCCCACCACCGCTGCTCGAGATCGATCGGTAACACCCACCGGGCTAGGTGCGCGCGCCCGCGAAGTTCGCACGAAATCCTACCCGGGTTCGATCAGATCTAACGCAGTAATCACGGCACCACCATCCAAGCCCTCGCCCAGACCGCCCGGCTCGACGCCATGTCGGAAACCACGGACAAGTTGCGGGCTTGCTTGAATCGCCATCCGCCGCTCGACACAAGCCGAAGACCGCCGACGAGCGCTATCAGCGCAGATCGCCTATAACGACCAGTCTCGCGGAGCTTAAGAACCTCGCCAAGCAAATCGACTCACGCAGCCGACGTGGATGAGGCGCGCAGGCGGCGCACCGCCAACGGCGGCCACCGCCCAGAGGCGATTCCATCGGGCGCCACGAACACCGGGACTCCCGCCACCACCACCACCACCACCACCACCACCATCAACACGCCTCCGCCGCTACCCTCTACATGGATGGCGCGCCCACTTCGTCGCCCGCCTCAACCACGGACCACCGCTACCACGCGTCACCGCCCTGAGCCAGATCGCCACGGCGACCACTATATCAAGCCGCCAAGCACGATTTCCCACGGTTCGAGGGCGACGCCAAGATCTGGCCTGATCGCTGCACCACTTACTCGAAGTGTACCGAAGTGCCAAGCAGTTGGTCACCACGCGCCAGACATGGATGGCCTGGCCGCAATGTGGCTCCAGGCCTATCGCCAGACGCACCCGGGGGTCAATTGGCAGCAATTCAGAGCAGCAGTTCAAGAGGAATTTGGCCCAGAAGAGTTCGAGGTTCAGATGCTCAACTTCGTGCAGTTAAGGCAGACAGGAAGTGTTCATAATTATCGCCATCAGTTCGAGACAGCCATGTACCATTTGCTCGCCTTGGATCCAACCTTAAGCACCAAATTCTTCATCTCACGCTTCGGTCGGCCTCAAGGATGAGCTGCGCCTTTGGGTGCGACTACAAGCACCGACCAGATCACTCGAGCAGCGTGTTCGCCGGATGCGGAAGAGGAGTTGGAGAAGCAAGCAAGCGCTCGCGCAGATCACACCATCGGGCGACCACCACCAACGACAACACAGAAGAGCTGCCCAACCTCGCCGCCCGCACCACGCAAGCGGGTGACGAGTATGCACGGAGCGCCAACCGCGAAGTTCGAAGAGCGAATGGTCTTTGTTTTTGCTGTGGGGATAAATATTCCAGAGAGCATCAGTGCAAACGCACTAGCAGATCCTGATGATCGAGGTTGGCGACTTTGGCGAAATTCTGTCTGACGACACGGTCCACGCTCTTCAGTTACTGGATGCACCTGCAGATCAAGAGCCCGAGTGTTGCTCCCTCTCACAACAGGCGCTGTCAGGAGAGGAAACACCCTCCACGATTCGCTTACGAGCACAAGTGGGGGATCAGATCATGCTTCTGTTGGTGGACTCCGGCAGCACCCACAGTTTCATCAGCGAAACCTTTCTCGCGAGACTGAATATTCAGACAGAGAAACTACCACCGGTTTCGTCCAAGCGCTAACGGGCGACATCGCCGGCAACCAGATTATGAGAGGATTGGACTGGCAAGTACCTGGCCACACCTTCCACACCGATCTTCGAGTATTACCACTCAACGCCTACGATGGGGTTCTGGGAATCGACTGGCTGGCAGCTCACAGCCCCATGAATTGTCACTGGCAAGAGAAGACGATCGCATTCGAAACAGCGGGCAAACAAGTGCATTTGCAAGGTGTTCGAACTTCAGATTTACCCCCCATCACTGAACTAGATGCTTATGAATTGCATCGCATGGAGATAGCTAATGACATCCGGATGCGCACTAGTCACCGCCGAACGGACAGACAAACCTCGAACCGCACTCTCCACCTCCCGCATTCGTAAACTTCGCTCAATATGACGACGTGTTCGCTGAGCCTAAGGTACGCCCCTAAACGGCAGACGATCATGCAATCAATCTAGAACCAGAACAACACCTATCAACACCGACCCTACCGTATCTCGCCAAGACGTATGATGAGATCGAAAGGCAGGTTCGGAGATGCTGAAATCGGGTGTTATCGCCACACCGAGTCCATATGCAGCACCAGGTTATTAGTCAAGAAGAAGGACGGCTCATGGCGTTTCTGTGTGCATTTCAGGCGATTGAACACAGCCACTGTCAAGAACAAATTCCCATTGCCAGTGGTGGACAAGCTGCTCGATGAACTGGGAGGTGCAACTTATTTCTCCAAGATTAACTTGCGAGCGGGCTACCATCAGATACACATGAGGGAAGAAGATGAGGAAAAGACAGCCTTCAAGACGCACCACGGCCACTACAACTTCAGGGTGATGCCGTTCGGCCTCTGCAACGCGCCAGCAACTTTCCAGTGCCTCATGAACTCCATTTTCGGTTGCCATGTTCGCAAGTTCATTATTATCTTCCTAGATGACATTCTGGTCTTCAGCATCAATTTGCAGGAACACGAAGAACATTTGCGCACGACCCTCGACCTGCTGCGAGCGCACCAGCTCTACGCCAAGGCCTCCAAATGCTCGTTCACACAACAGGAGATCGAGTACCTCGGGCACGTCATCTCCAAGAACGGTGTCGCCACTGACGCCAGCAAGACCAGCGCCATGAGTGTGTGGCCCGTGCCCACGACGCCCACTGAACTTCGCGGCTTCCTCAGCCTCACAGGCTACTACCGCAAGTTCGTGCCACACTATGGCATTATCGCGAAGCCGCTGACGCGCCTCCTCACCAAGAAAGGATTTCTATGGGACGACAAGGCGCAAACGGCGTTCGAGCTGCTGAAGAAGGCCATGGTGAGCACGCCTGCCTGGCACTTCCAGACTTCAGCGCCGTCGCCATCAAGACCGACGCGCGACACCGGCGGGGGCTGTATCGATGCAAGACGGCCACCCGTCGCACCGAGCAAGGCGCGGCGCGGAATCGAAGCCTCGGCGATAAGAAGGAATTCCTCGCGTGATGATGGCCATCGACAAGTGGCGCCCATACCTCCAGCTGCACGCTCGAGATCGCCACCGATCACAAAAGCTTGTGTTCCCGGGCGATCGCAGCTCGTTACGGACTTGCAGCGCAATGCGATGTCCAAGATGGTGGGACTGCAGTTCACGCTCCGCTACAAGAAGGGCACGGACAACGGGCCGGCGCGCGCTCTCGGTGGGCCACTTATTGGCTCTCGACGCGCTCTCCGTGTGCCAGCCCCAGTGGCTCCAGGAAATGGCCAACTCGTACGAGACGGATGCAGACGCCAAGGAGCTGCTCGCCAAGTTGGCCCTCTGCGACACCGATGACCAAGGCCGCACTCTGCAGCAAGGGGTGATCCGCCCGTGGCGGCTCGATTGGCGCCAACACCGTGCTCCAAACCAAGCTGATCGCGCGCTCCACCACAGTGCCGTGGCGGCCACTGGCGCCACCGCCACTTACCAGCTGTCGCAAGCTCTTCGCCGACAGGTTGAAGCGCGGTCGAGGAATTCGCACAGCAAGCAAGATATGCCAAGATGCCAAGCACGAGCGTAACCACCCGCTGGGCAAGCCGCAACCACTTCCATTCCGCAACAACCATGGCAAGACCTCACCATGGATTTTGTCGAACGGCTGCCCAAGTCGACGGCCACGACGCGATCATGGTGGTCGCCGACCGCCTCACCAAGACGCGCGACTTCGTCCCTCTCAAGCACCCTTCATCGGTCCAGTCGCGCCTACTCGGGACCATATCATCAAGCTCCACGGGTGCCAGACACCATCGCTCCGGACAGGACAAGGTGTTTACCAGCGCAATGTGGCGCGAGATTCGCCGCAGAGGAACCAAGCTGCTTACTCCACGGCGCATCACCCCGAGCGACGGCGACGGAGCGCGTGAATCGGCCTCGAGATGTACCTTCGCTGCGCCGCCACGACACGCCCAAGCAATGGCGGCGCTGGCTCTCCGCGGCGGAATTTTGGTACAATTCCTCCCATCACGCCTCGCTCAACGGTTCCCCCTTCAAGGCGTTGTACGGGCGAGAACCAAACCTGGGAGGCCTTCCGGAGGCGAGTTTCACCATGCCCGCAGAAGCGCCTGCCGACGAGATCGACTGGGCGACCCACACCGAGCTGCTCCGCGCCCAACTGGAGCGTGCTCAAGCTCGTTTCAAGAAGAAGGCCGACCGTCATCGCGCAGAGCGTGCGTTGATGTGGGCGAGCAAGTTCTCCTCAAGCTCCACCATACGCGCATCCTGCGCCAATCGCCCGCAAGAAGTCGGCGTTCGTTCTTCGCCGTTCACCGCCCGGAGCGCTGGGCAACCTCGCAGACGCTCGAATTGCCATCGGACAGCCGCATCCATCCGTATTCCACGCCTCCCAACTCAAGCCATATGTCCCCGACTACACCCGATCTTCTCCGAAGCCCAAGGTCCCGACCTTACCTCCGACGATCATGAGCCGGTGGCCATCCCGACCGCCGCATGATGAAGGGAAGCGCGCAGGGTGCAGTTCAAGTCCAATGGAGTTCCATGCGCTCGCGCAAAGAACTTGGGAGGATTACCGCCCGCTCAACGCTACCCCGACGCCCGTGGAAGGAAGACGGCCGCGCTCGAGGGGCAATGTCACGCTCCGATCAAGCAGCAGCGATCGAAGAAGTGCAGGTTCGACATCGAACCCGCAACGGCAAGACCGGGTCAGCCAACCGAGCCGGGCCCAAGGGCAGGAGTAGGTGTGGCGTGTGTGTGTGCCAGATGGCACTGCTACTTGTATGCCTGTGTGTGGGACGAGGAGGGCATCGAGAAATCAATTGAGCTTTCCTACCAACCCCTCTCACGCTTCCTCTCACCCTGCCCCTCGCTCTCCTTCCTCATCCCGATCCCCTCTCCCTCTCGCCTCCGATTCATAGTCAGGGTGTGACAGAGGCGGACATGCGCAACTTGTGGATGAACCCAACGCGGCTTTCCTGTGGATGAACCAAAAGGCGGACAAGACGCAGCTTTCTCCGCGTCTGCGGCCTGCCCGCCGTGTTCCTCTACCACCGACCGGTCACCCGCCGTGTTCCTCCGCCACCACGGCCTGCACACGGCCGGCCGGCTGCTGCAGCAGCCGCGTTCCTCCCGCGCCGCCCGCCCCGCCCTTCGCCACCACGACCTGCACACCGCCGGGCGCCTGCTGCAGCAGCCGCGTTCCTCCTGCTTCGCCCGCGCCGCCCTTCGGCGCAACGGCCTGCACGTCGAGTTGCTCACGCGTCGCTGCGTTCCTCCGCCACCCCGTCGCGCCGCCCACTGTGTTCCTCCCCTCACCACCGGCCGCCCGCCCGCAGCAGCCGCCAAGATCTTCCCGCTGCTTTCCGCCGCCAAGGTCTCCCCGCTGCCCAGATCATATCGGGAGGCGGCGCCCTGCGCCGGTGGCCACGCTGGTGAGCAACGCGGCGGCCTGCGCCAATGGCTTCGTAGCTGCGGTTGTGGAGGAGTGCGGTGCGGGGTTGGGGAGGAAGTGCGGGTCACTGATAGGTGTGACCAGCCCGAACACAAGAGGGAGGCGCGGATGAGAGGAGCGCCCAGTTTTGTCCGCGCGGACCCATTTAGGCCCATTTTGCGCCAGGTTGGCCGGACAGAACGTAATCTGGATGTCATTTCGGCCGCTCTGCCGCCAACTTTTACGTCCGATAACCTAAACGGCAAATGGTCACCCCATCGGAAATGCGCTACATACACACACATATATTCATCCTAATAAATTGTGTGCACGCACACTCTATCCCTATGAATACCTTCAAAAACTTTGAGGAATTTCTTCGCCAAACCGGAGGAACAAGACCTAGCAGCCAAGGCACTCAAGACTAGAGAGCGCAGATTCCTCCCGTGGATAGCTAGACTCGACACCTCGGATACACTCATGTACCACCCATTGGAGATAAAATCGCACTTTCGTAACAAACAATTGCTCGCTGGAAGGTTGCAACTCGATGGGGCAGGCTCTTGGGCGGGCGATTTATGGGTGGCCTCCCCTCCGCGAGCTGATTCTGCGGACGGAACCGACCGATTACGCCACTCCCAAAAAAGGTTCAGACTTTAAATCGAACTCCTATGCAGGATCGAACCGAATCCGAGGGATGGAAGAATGTAACTAACCCATGGAAGTATGGCAGGCTCAACAGCCCCGTTAGGCGGAGGTGGCGGCGAGGTGGGATTTGCTCCACCTCCGCCGCCGCGCTGCCGATGCAGCGGCGCTTTCGCCGCCAAAGAACAAACCAACCGGGAATGATATAGCGGTGGTCAAGGGCGGTGGAGGTGGGATTGTATAGCGTATGATGACGGCGGGTGGGGATTCGCTGGAGGCGCGGCGGCGGGAGGCAGCGGCGGCCGGGTGGTTTGGTTATCGGGCCAATGGTCGATAGACCGGGACAGGAGCAGGACTGCCCTTTGCTGAAATGAAAAAACACCTTGGATTTTCATCAGCAAGGCTAATTATGAGAAATAGATACTTAGAGCAACTCCAACGCAATTGGACACGAATTTTGTCCGCATTTTGTCCGCTTGGGTCGCTCGTCCATCTAGCGCATATGAGGTCTGTCACGCACCGATCAAGTAGTAGCGATCGAAGAAGTGCAGTGTTCAGACATCGAACCCGAACGGCAAGACCGGTCAGCCAACCGAGCCGCCCAAGGGCAGGAGTAGGTGTGGCGTGTGTGTGTGCGATGGCACTCGCTACTTGTATGCTCGTGTGGGACGAGGAGGGCATCGAAATCAATTGAGCTTTCCTACCAACCCCTCTCACGCTTCCTCTCACCCCGCCTCGCCTCCTTCCTCATCCCGATCCCTCTCCTCTTGCCTCCGATTCATAGTCGTGGTGTGACAACTGTAATCGAGCCCAAATTTTTCTTCCCCACCATCGCTGCTCGAGATCGACGGTAACACCCACCGGCTAGGTGCGCCGCTCCCATGAAGTTCGCACGAAATCCTACCCGGGTTCGACAGATCTAACGCAGAATCACGGCACCACCATCCAAGCCCTCGCCCCACTCCGCCAGGCTCGACGCCATGTCGGAAACCACGGACAAGTTGCGTGGCTTGCTTGAATCCGGCCATCCGCCGCCGACACAAGCCGAAGACCGCCGACGAGCGCTTATCAGCGCAGATCGCCTATAACGACCAGTCTCTTCGGAGCTTAAGAACTCGCCAAGCAAATCGACCACGCAGCCGACGTGGATGAGGCGCGCGGCGGCGCCCACCGCCAACCGGCGGCCACCGCCAGAGGCGATTCCATCGGGCGTCACGAACACCGGGACTCTCCGCTACCACCACCACCACCACCACCACCACCACCATCAACACGCCCTCCGCCGCTACCCTCTACATGGATGGCGCGCCCAGCTTCCGTCGCCCGCCTCGTCAACCACGGACCATCACCGCACCCGCGGTCACCCGCCGAGCCAGATCGCCACGGCGACCACTATATCAAGCCGCCCAAGCACGATTTCCCACGGTTCGAGGGCGACGCCACAAGATCTGGCCGATCGCCGCACCACTTACTTCGAGCTGTACCGAAAGCCACAAAGACAGTTGGGTCACCACGGCGGCGCTGTACATGGATGGCCTGGCCGCAATGTGGCTCCAGGCCTATCGCCAGACGCACCCGGGGGTCAATTGGCAGCAATTCAGAGCAGCAGTTCAAGAGGAATTTGGCCCAGAAGAGTTCGAGGTTCAGATGCTCAACTTCGTGCAGTTAAGGCAGACAGGAAGTGTTCATAATTATCGCCATCAGTTCGAGACAGCCATGTACCATTTGCTCGCCTTGGATCCAACCTTAAGCACCAAATTCTTCATCTCACAGTTTCTGGTCGGCCTCAAGGATGAGCTGCGCCTTGGGGTGCGACTACAAGCACCGACCAGCATCACTCGAGCAGCGGTGTTCGCCCGGATGCAGGAAGAGGAGTTGGAGAAGCAGCGCGCAGCGCGTCCGCGCATCACACCAGTCGGGCGACCACCACCAACGACAACACAGGCAGCAGCTGCCCAACCCCGCGCCGCTCCTGCACCACGTCAAGCGGGTGACGAGTATGCACGGGAGCGCCAACTGCGCGAGTTCAGAAGAGCGAATGGTCTTTGTTTTTGCTGTGGGGATAAATATTCCAGAGAGCATCAGTGCAAACGCACTAGCAGATCCTGATGATCGAGGTTGGCGACTTTGGCGAAATTCTGTCTGACGACACGGTCCACGCTCTTCAGTTACTGGATGCACCTGCAGATCAAGAGCCCGAGTGTTGCTCCCTCTCACAACAGGCGCTGTCAGGAGAGGAAACACCCTCCACGATTCGCCATTTAGCACAAGTGGGGATCGATCATGCTTCACAGGACTCCGCAGCACCCACAGCTTCATCAACAAACCTTTCGCGAGATCAATATTCAGACAGAGAAACTACCACCGGTTTCAGTTCGCGTCGCTAACGGGCAGACACTGCCGTGCAACCAGATTATGAGAGGATTGGACTGGCAAGTACCTGGCCACACCTTCCACACCGATCTTCGAGTATTACCACTCAACGCCTACGATGGGGTTCTGGGAATCGACTGGCTGGCAGCTCACAGCCCCATGAATTGTCACTGGCAAGAGAAGACGATCGCATTCGAAACAGCGGGCAAACAAGTGCATTTGCAAGGTGTTCGAACTTCAGATTTACCCCCCATCACTGAACTAGATGCTTATGAATTGCATCGCATGGAGATAGCTAATGACATCTGGACTGCTGCACTAGTCACTGTCGAACGGACAGACAAACCTGAACCTGCACCTCCACCTCCCCGCATTCAGAAACTTCTGTCTGAATATGACGACGTGTTCGCTGAGCCTAAGGTACTGCCCCCTAAACGGCAGTACGATCATGCAATCAATCTAGAACCAGGAACAACACCTATCAACACCAGACCCTACCGTTACTCGCCAGCACAGAAGGATGAGATCGAAAGGCAGGTTCAGGAGATGCTGAAATCGGGTGTTATCGCTCACAGCCTGAGTCCATATGCAGCACCAGTGTTATTAGTCAAGAAGAAGGACGGCTCATGGCGTTTCTGTGTGCATTTCAGGCGATTGAACACAGCCACTGTCAAGAACAAATTCCCATTGCCAGTGGTGGACAAGCTGCTCGATGAACTGGGAGGTGCAACTTATTTCTCCAAGATTAACTTGCGAGCGGGCTACCATCAGATACACATGAGGGAAGAAGATGAGGAAAAGACAGCCTTCAAGACGCACCACGGCCACTACAACTTCGTGGTGATGCCGCTCGCCTCGCAACGCCAAAGAACTTTCCAAAGGCCTCATGAACTCCATTTTCGGTTGCCATGTTCGCAAGTTCATTATTATCTTCCTAGATGACATTCTCGTCTTCAAAGATCAATTTGCGTGAACACGAAGAACATTTACAAGACGACCTCGACCTGCCGCGAAGCGCACCAGCTCACGCCAAGGCCTCCAAATGCTCGTTTCACACAACAGAGATCGAGTACCTCGGCACGCCATCTCCAAGAACGGTGTCGCCATCGACGCCAAGAAGACCAGCGCCATGAGTGTGTGGCCCGTGCTCACGACGCCCATCGAACTTCGCGGCTTCCTCAAATTCACAAAGCTACTACCGCAAGTTCGTGCCACACTATGGCATTATCGCTGGTGCCGACGCGCTTCCTCACCAAGAAAGGATTTCTATGGGACGACAAGGCGCAAACGGCGCTCGAGCTGCCAAGAAGGCCATGGTGAGCACGCCTGCGGGCACTTCCAGCACTTCAAGCGCCGTCGCCATCAAGACCGACGCGTGCGACACCGGCGTGGGGCTGTATCGATGCAAGACGGCCACCCTGTCGCGTACCGAGCAAGGCGTCGGGCGGCGGAATCGTAAGCTCTCGGCGCATAAGAAGGAATTCCTCGCGTGATGATGGCCATCGACAAGTGGCGCCTATACCTCCAGTGCACACTGCTCGAGATCGCCACCGATCACAAAAGCTTGTGTTCCTCGGGCGATCAAGCAGCTCGTTACGGACTTGCAGCGCAATGCGATGTCCAAGATGGTGGGACCGCAGTTCACGCCCGCTACAAGAAGGGCACGGACAACGGTGCGGCCGACGCGCTTCTCGGTGGGCCACTTATTGGCTCTCGACGCCTCCGTGTGCCAGCCCCAAAGGGCTCCTGTGAAATGGCCAACTCAGACGAGACGGATGCAGACGCCAAGGAGCTGCTCGCCAAGTTGGCCCTCTGCGACACCGATGACCAAGGCCGCACTCTGCAGCAAGGGGTGATCCGCCAGCGCGGGCGGCTCTGGATTGGCGCCAACACCGTGCTCCAAACCAAGCTGATCGCCAAGCTCCACCACAAAGTGCCGCTGGCGGCCACTGGCGCCATCCGCCACTTACCAGCTGCTCGCAAGCTCTTCGCCGACAGGTTGAAGCGCGCGGTCGAGGAATTCGCAAGCAAGCAAGATATGCCAAAGATGCCAAGCACGAGCGTAATCCACCCGTGGGCAAGCCGCAACCACTTCCACTCCGCAACAACCATGGCAAGACCTCACCATGGATTTTGTCGAACGGCTGCCCAAGTCGACGGCCACGACGCGATCATGGTGGTCGCCGACCGCCTCACCAAGCGCGCGACTTCGTCCCTCTCAAGCACCCCTTCATCGGTCCAGTCGCGCTATCGGGACCATATCATCAAGCTCCACGGGTGCCAGACACCATCGCTCCGACAGGACAAGGTGTTTACCAACGCAATGTGGCGCGAGATTCGCCGCAGAGGAACCAAGCCGCTTACTCCACGGCGCATCACCCCGCATCGACGGCGACGGAGCGCGTGAATCGCTGCCTCGAGATGTACCTTCGCTTCGCCGTCCACGACACGCCTAAGCAATGGCGGCGCTGCTCTCCGCGCGGAATTTTGGTACACCTCCCATCACGCCGCTCAACGGTTCCCCCTTCAAGGCGCTTATGCGGGCGAGAACCAAACCTCGAGGCCTTCCGGAGGCGAAGTTTCACCATGCCCGCAGGCGCTGCCGACGAGATCGACTGGCGACCCACACCGAAGCCGCTCCGCCCTAACCGAGCGTGCTCAAGCTCGCTTTCAAGAAGAAGGCCGACCGTCATCGCGCAGAGCGTGCGCTTGATGTGGGCGAGCAAGTTCTCCTCAAGCTCCACCATACGCTGCGATCCTCGGCCGCCAATCGCCTCGCAAGAAGTCGGCGTTCAAGTTCTTCGCCGCTTCACCGCCCCGGAGCGCTGGCAACCTCGCAGACGCTCGAATTGCCATCGATACAGCCGCATCCATCCGATTCCACGCCTCCCAACTCAAGCCATATGTCCCCGACTACACCCGATCTTCTCCGAGCCGCCCAAGGTCCCCGACCTTACCTCCGACGATCATGAGCCGGTGGCCATCCCGACCGCCGCATGATGAAGGGAAGCGCCGCAGCGTGCAGTTCAAGTCCAATGGAGTTCCATGTCGCTCGCAGCAAAGAATTTGGGAGGATTACGCCGCCCGCGCCAACGCTACCCCGACGCTACCGTGGAAGGAAGACGGCCGCCGCTCGGAGGGGCAATGTCACGCCTGCTGATCAAGCAGCAGCGGACTGAAGAAGTGCAGGTTCAGATACTGAACCCGCAACGGCAAGACCGGGTCAGCCAACCGAGCCGGGCCCAAGGGCAGGAGTAGGTGTGGCGTGTGTGTGTGTGTGTGTGTGCTAGATGGCACTGCTACTTGTATGCCTGTGTGTGGGACGCGGAGGGCATCGAGAAATCAATTAAGCTTTCCTACCAACCCCTCTCACGCTTCCTCTCACCCTGCCCCTCGCTCTCCTTCCTCATCCCGATCCCCTCTCCCTCTCGCCTCCGATTCGTAGTCAGGGTGTGACAGAGGCGGACATGCGCAACTTGTGGATGAACCCAACGCGGCTTTCCTGTGGATGAACCAAAAGGCGGACAAGACGCAGCTTTCCTCCGCGTCTGCGGCCTGCCCGCCGTGTTCCTCTACCACCGACCGGTCACCCGCCGTGTTCCTCCGCCACCACGGCCTGCACACCGGCCGGCCGGCTGCTGCAGCAGCCGCGTTCCTCCCGCGCCGCCCGCCCCGCTCCTTCGCCACCACGACCTGCACACCCGCCGGGCGCCTGCTGCAGCAGCCGCGTTCCTCCCGCTTCGCCCGCGCCGCTCCTTCGGCGCAACGGCCTGCACGTCGAGTTGCTCACGCGTCGCTGCGTTCCTCCGCCACCCCGTCGCGCCGCCCACTGTGTTCCTCCCCCTCACCACCGGCCGCCCGCCCGCAGCAGCCGCCAAGATCTTCCCGCTGCTTTCCGCCGCCAAGGTCTCCCCGCTGCCCAGATCATAATGGGAGGCGGCGCCCTGCGCCGGTGGCCACGCCGGTGAGCAACGCGGCGGCCTGCGCCAATGGCTTCGTAGCTGCGGTTGTGGAGGAGTGCGGTGCGGGGGTTGGGGAGGAAGTGCGGGTCACTGATAGGTGTGACCAGCCCGAACACAAGAGGGGAGGCGCGGATGAGAGGAGCGCCCAGTTTTGTCCGCCGCGGACCCATTTGTGGCCCATTTTTGCGCCCAGGTTGGGTCAGGACAGACACAGAACGGAGTGTCCATTTGGGTCGCCCCGTTGGGCCAACTTTTATGTCCGGATAACCCAAACGGGCGAAATGGGTCACCCCATTGGAGTTGCGCTTACATACACACACATATATTCATCCCAATAAATTGTGTGCACGCACACTCTATCCCTATGAATACCTTCAAAAAACTGAGGTAACAAATATTGAGATTTAAAATATAAATAGGCCTGGGACAGGTAGCTCTTGCCGAAATGTTTTTTTTACAAATTGAGTTTTCTTTCGCAGTCTCAATCTCAGGTGGTTGCAACAATCACAAACCATAGAAAAAATATCCCATGTGTGCTGTCGTTAGTGTTTGTGGGTTTCTACATGGTTCTAATAAAAAATCATCAATTTCAAAAATAGATACTTTTGATGCAACAATGTCATATCATAAAAAAATCAGGTGACGCTTAGAGTTATGACGGCTTGTTGGTCAGTTTACATTTGTTTACTATTTGTGGGCTTCTACATGGTTCAATTGTTATAGTTCGACGACGGGGTGGCCCGATGTCCCCCGCGCGGGGGGTGGTGAGGAGAGGGTGGCGATGTGGCACCTAGGGTTATAGCGGGGAGCTCTAGGGGAAATGGGGTTTTATCTTCTTCGCTGTGCCTCTGTTCAAACTGGTATGGTCACTTTAGCGATGGCATTTCTTCATAGTTAACCGAAATCATGTCGGAGGTCCAAAATGAACAGGTTATTAAGGAGAAGTAACCTTTACCACTCATCGAAGGAAAAGAGATCAATTTCAAGTCTTGGATGGGCTCCATCACTTGATTTTGTATCTTCGGCAGCCTTCTCGCAACTCGCAATACATTGTTGGAAGATAAAATATGTGCCTGTGAAGACTATTTGTTATGCTATAAGATTATATGAAATTATATGTAAAAATGTAAGCCTTGAATTCAAATTTTAATTTTAATGAGACATGCATTGCACATGCATGTTTTGTCGGAAATATGCTGTAGAGCAATAATAAATTGGTTATTATCATATTTCCTTGTTCATGATAAATGTTTATTATTCATGCTATAATTATATTGACCAAAATTTAAACACATGTGTGGATACATAAATGATATTATTCCCTAGTGAGCCTCTACTAGACTAGCTCGTTGATCAAAGATGGTTAAAGTTTCCTAACCATAGACATGAGTTGTCATTTGATAGCGGGATCAATGATGTGATGGACAAGACCCAGTCGTAAGCTTAGCATTCGATCGTATCACTTGTGTTTATTGTTGTAGCTTTCTTCATATCAAGTATCTATTCCTAAGACCATGAGATCATGCAACCTCCGGATACGGAGGAATACCTTATGTGTGATCAAACGTCACTTCATAACTGGGATCATAAATATGCTCTCTGTGTATCTCCGAAGGTGTCTGCATGGGTTGGTATGTATCGAGACTTGGATTTGTCACCCATGTGATATATGTCCGCCCTTCCATAATACGCCATTGTAAAGAGCTCGCAAACAATGTGGCTAATGAGTTAGTCTTGAGATCTTGTATTACGGAACGAGTAAAAAGACTTGTCAGTAACGAGATTGAACTAGGTATGGAGATACCGACGATCGAATCCCGGTCAAGTAACATATCGCCGGGCAAAGTGAATTGCATACGGGATTAACCGAATCATTGACATCATGGTTCAACCAATAAAAGATCTTTGTGGAATATGTAGGAACCAATATGGGCATCCAGGTTACACTATTGATTATTGACCAGAGAGGTGTCTCAGTCATATCTACATGATTCTCGATCGTAGGGTCCACACTCTTAACGTTCGGTGACGCTAGAGTAATATTGCGATATGCATGTTGGTGACCGAATGCTGTTCAGAGTCCCGGATGAGACCCCAGACGTCACGAGGAGCTTCGGAATGGTCTGGAGGTAAATATTTATATATGGAAAGTTGCTTTCAAGGTTCCAGAAAAAGTTTTAGTTTTTTCCGGTATTGTACAGGGAAGCTTCCATAAGATTCCAAAAACATTCGGAGGAGTCCGGAAGTGAACCAATGGTTCCACCATGTCCCAAGGGTCAGCATGGGTTGAGGGGAGGCGCCCTGGCCTTATTGGGCCAGGCGCATAAGTCCCTCAAGGCCGATGTGGCTGGGAAAGGTGGAAAGTCCACCTATGTATGGAAAGGAGGGAACTGGACTAGGTGTCCAACTCCTCCCCCTTGGTGCGCCAGCCCTAGGGCTTGGAGGGACGACCACCATGCCCTCCACCTATATACAGTGGGGAAGGGGTGCCCCCAGAAGGACACACAAGCCCTTGGCCCCCACCTCTCTCTCCCGTTACTTTGTAACTCCTCCGTCTTTGTTGTTTCGGTAGCGCTCGGCATTGCCCTGCCGGAATCACTCCACCACCATCACCGCCGCACATTGTGCTGTCGGCGATCCCATCTACTTCTCCTCCCTCGCTTGCTGGATCAAGGAGGAGGGAGACGTCATCGAGCCGTACGTGTGTTGAACGCGAAGGTTCCTTCTGTTCGGTACTTCATTGGTTTGGATTGCGATTGGATCGTGACGAGTACGACTACATCAACCGCGTGATATACACTTCCGCTTAATGATCTACGTGGGTACGTAGACACACTCTCCCCACTTGTTGCTATGCTTCTCCTAGCTAGATCTTAGGCGTTCATAGGAAATTTTTTGATTGTGATGCTTCGTTCCCCATCAATGGCATCATGAGCTAGGTCTATGCGTAGATGTATATGCACGAGTAGAACACAAAGAGTTGTGGGTGTTGATACTCAAATTGCTTACCTCTCTTGTCTTATTTGGATTCGGTGGTATTGTGGGATGAAGCAGCTCGGACCAACTTTACATGTCCTCGCACATGAGACCGGTTCCACCGACTTACATGCAACTTGTTTTGCATAAGGTGGTTAGCCGGTGTCTGTCTCTCCTACTTTAGTTGAATCTAATTTGATGAAGGCGGTCCTTGTATAAGGTTAAAAGGCAACTTGATTATCACCGTTGTGCCTTTGCACATGTAAGAACGGTTCTTGCTAGTTGCCCATAGCAGCCACGTAAAATTTGCAACAACAAAGTAGAGGACATCTAACTTGTTTTTGCAGGGAATGTTGTGATGTGCTATGGCCAAAAACATGATGTGATATATGTTGATGTATGAGATGATCATGTTTTGTAATAGGTTGACGACTATCATGTCGATGAGTTCGGCAACCGGCAGGAGCCATAGGGTTGTCTTTAATTTATTGATCGCCATGTAATTGCTTTACTTTATCGCTATGTGTTAGCAATAGTTGTAGAAACAATAGTTGGCGAGACGACCACGTGACGACACGATGATGGAGATCTTGGTGTCATGCAGGTGATGATGGAGATCACGCCGGTTCTTTGGAGATGGAGATCAAAGGCACGAGATGATAATGACCATATCATGTCACATATTGATTGCATGTGTTTATCCTTTTATGCATCTTGTTTTTCTTAGGACGACTGTAGCATTATGAGATGATTCTTTCACTTAATTTCAAGAACTTGTGTTCTCCCTAAGTATGATCGTCGCAAAACTTCTTCATTTCGAAGCACCACGTGATGATCGGGTGTGATAGACTCTACGTTCGCATACAACGGCTGTAAGCCAGTTTTACACATGTACAGTACTTCGGTTAAACTTGACGAGCCTAGCATGTACAGACATGGCCTCGGAACGTACGAGGCTGAAAGGTCAAACATGAGTCATATAGTAGATATGATCAACATATGGACATATTCACCATTGATGACTACCCCATCTCACATGATGATCGGACATGGGTTAGTTGATTTGGATCATGTATCACTTAGACAACTTGAGGGATGTTGGTTTAAGTGGGAGTTCATTAGTAATTTGATTAATTGAACTAATTATCATGAACTTAGTCTTAATTGTCTTTGCAAAATTTGTGTTGTAGATCAATGGCCCGCACTGTTGTTCCCCTGAATTTTAATGCATTCCTAGAGAAAGCTAAGTTGAAAGATGATGGAAGCAACTATGCGGACTGGGTCCATAACTTGAGGATTATTCTCATTGCTGCGTAGAAGGCTTATGTCATTGATGCACTGATATGACTCCAACTTATCTATAATTTTTTATTGTTCCATGCTATTATATTATCTGTTTTGGATGTTTTATATGAATTAATATGCTATTTTGTATTATTTTTGGAACTAACCTATTAACCTAGAGCCCAGTGCCAGTTCCTGTTTTTGGGTTTCACAGAAAAGGAATACCAAACGGAGTCCAAACGAAATAAAACCTTCGCGATGATTTTCAGCCGTCTCCCATTTGCAATCGCAAAGAAATAAGCAGTGGGGGAGTCTCCTTTTAGTAGCCAGTTGGACGAACCCCTCTAGTGCCAGTAAATTTCATTAAGCTGGTGCAAATGCATCAGCGCGCGTTCAAGGGAAAACCAAAGGGACCAATCAAACTCGGAGAGGCCCGAGACATCAGCCAGAGAATCAAGGGCCTCAATCTGGGCCAGGAGAAGGGCCTTATCTCTGCGCTCCTGGGTTGAGTGATTCCGGGACCATCCCCGAAGAAATTTTCAAAGTAGGGCCAAGCAGTTATGACAATCATCCAATGGGTCCAAAGGAACGATGGGGAGCAGAAAGGATGGCACTAATTTTAGAGCTAAGGAGATCACAAAAACCCTCAATAAGGAGCCAAGAAGGGTAAAACTGAAATCTAGAAGGGGAAGAAATAGAGCGGCTCCCAGCGTCAAGAATAAGAGGGGCATGGTCCGAACCGATAATGGCCTTAGATTTAAGCGTAGCTAGCGGAAAGAGCGAATCCCAGTTCGAGCAGACAAGGACACGGTCCAAGACGGAGCGGGTAGGAGATGGTTGGTGGTTGGTCCAAGTGTACCTAGATCCCACCCTAGGAATCTCACGAAGGGCACAGGAACTAATGAAGTCATTGAAAGCGTCAGCCAACGCCCACGAAAAATTATTTGTGTTCTTGTCTGCAGGAGAACGAAGCAAATTAAATCACCACCGATCACCAAGGGGAGAGAACAGGCTTCAACTTTATTGGAAATTTCGTCCAGAAATATGGGAGAGAGGGAGTGGTCGGCCGAACCATACACAACCATAAATTCCCAAAGAGAATTGAGCTGACGATGGAAAAGCACAGTGCTGGCCCAAAAGATTCCATGATCAAAAGCGACAAAATCAAAAACATCCCGTTTTGACCCTAACAGAATGCACCAGAATGGCCCGAGGAGGGAAGGAAGTTCCAGTCAAAACGATTCTCCCCCGCGATAGAAGAAAGCTCATGAGGAGAGAAGGAAGATTTAAAAGTTTCGATCAAGCCTATCAGGTTAATGTTGTCCCCCCTGACAATATCTTTAATTTGGTCTCGGCGTCCCCGAGCGCCGAAACCTCTGATGTTCCAGAAGAGGGCTTTCATTTATAAGAGAGGTTTTTAGTGCGCAAACTCGACCTGCAAGGGGCCAAGCAGGATTTAGGCCATTTAGAAGCACCCTTTTTCACCATGGGACCATCCCCACCAACCTCGCCCCCCGCCTATGAAGCCCCAGTAGCCACAACTAGAGGGACAGGAGGCGTTGCGGCGGCTTCCTTAGCCTTAGCCAAAGCCGCCTAAGCCACTTCATGGCCCTAATGGGGGCAATCAGAGAGGAGGGAGAGCCAAAATTATGATCAAGAGCAATACCCGCATCTGCGAGTACCTTAGTCAAGTGTTCATCAGAGAAGGAGGGTAGAACAAGCCTAGTAGGTGAGGGAGTAGTATGGACCAATTGAGAAGGGGAAAGAGGGGTACCTGAAGCGGGGAGGTCCCGAGCCGCAGCGCGCCGTGCCGCCTTGTCGACCACCCTCATGCCACTATCACGGATTCGACCACTCTTGCGAGCCGTAGAAGAAGGGGATCGAATCGGAGAGGACCGCACCGCAGCCGGAGAGGACTGCCCTGCCACATCGCCCATATCACCATCAAGACGGCGACACAGACCCGCCGTAGAGAGCTTGGTTCCCGAAGAGGCCCGACTCCGAGCCGAGAATTTGCGAACAGAGGATTTGCACTTGGATGAGGGCACCGACGCCACACGACGCGGGGAGGCAGGGAGATCTTCAATACCAGAGAGCGACGGAGAGCCCGGCCGGACAGGAAGGTTGGAGCAGACTGCTGACATAGGGGTACTAGCAGGAGGGGCAACCGGGGCATCCAGAACAGGGGCAGAACCATCCATCTGATCCCTCCCTCCATTCCCGTTCTTAGGGGCATTCTCCTTGAAAAGCTCGCGACTTTCTGAACCCATGCCATCCCAATCAGAGGTAGTGAAGTGAGGGTGCGAGCCCCCACTCAAGTTGCCAGCGTTGTCAGCCTCTCCGGCATGGCGATCAGCAGAAGGAGGAGGGGGCGGTGGTGGGGAGTGGGAAGAAGCAGCCCCCTCCACATGAACCTGAAGTCTGAATCCATCCGCAGCAGAGAAAACATCAACACTACCATGGACGCATAAGGGATCAACAGCCCAGATTTTGAGACGCATAGGACCAAGAACAACCAAGGAGTCTTGATCCACCAAGATTGGCTTGCCAATGAGAACGCCAAATGCCATGACGAACTCGGAAGAGCGGAGGGTAGGAGGGATGTCATCTACCAAAACCCAGATCTGAGAGAGGGGGGAAGTAGGTTCCACCCCATTAGCAGCAGCTTTCACCGATACGACCAGTTGGTTAAGAGGGAGAGTGAAACTCGTGCAAGAAGAAATCATCTTGAGGCTGCTCTTAGAAGGAAAAACCACTGCAATGTCAAAATCAGAAAGCTGCCGATCTGCCAGTCCCAACCTCCTTCATCCCATAACTTTAGTTCGTCCTGGAGGGTTTGGGGGGAAATCTTGTGATCTTTGACCGTGATGATGGCCGCATTTGAGAGAGCAGGGGCCACGGAAACCTGTGGGATCTCGCTGTCAAGCGCAAAGAAGGAGCAGCCAGGGAGGCCTTGGCCATAGTGCACAAAAGAGGCGAGTTTGCGGCGGTTATTGCAGTTCACAGTGAGATGGCCGTCCTCACGGCAGATCAAGCAGAAAGGGGGATTGAAACAACGCGATTGAAAATGCCCCGGTTGGTGGCA
Organism: Aegilops speltoides; assembly: GCA_021437245.1. Lineage (NCBI taxonomy): Eukaryota > Viridiplantae > Streptophyta > Magnoliopsida > Poales > Poaceae > Aegilops > Aegilops speltoides. The sequence continues at coordinate 31,616 of JAHHZJ010000943.1, read as the reverse complement.
AGCGAAGCAGGTGAGGTTAGGGTTAGGTGGTTGTCTAGACGGGGGAGAAGGGCGGGCCGGTAGGGGAGGAGGAGGAGGGGGAAGGATGCCATCACCCAAGGCGCGAGAAGACGAGCCAGGACCCGACGGCGGGAACCGACGCCCCGGGCCACCAGAGCCACCGCCCCCACGGCCCATCGCGCGACCACCGAACCCAGACGACGAAGCAGGGCCATGGCCGCCGCCACGAGCCATGGGGCCGTGGCCAAGCGGGGAAGGAGGAGGAGGAGGGGCCGCAGGGCCAGAGCCGCCAACAGCCGCCGCGGCCTCCCATGGATCGGCCCCAGATTCGCCCGATCCAGGCGCCTCAGAACTAGATCCGGCCGCGGCCGGCGCCGCCGCCCCAGCCCGCCCGTCACCCTGGAGCCACGCAGGCCCCTCCGCCCAAGCTTCGCGCTCACGGGCCCCCTGCTGCCGAGCCGCCTGCTCGGCCTCAAGCTTGGAGCGGAGGGAAGCCTCAAGCTCCAGATCGACGGCCCCATTGCCAGCGTCCTCCCGCCGCCGCTTCTGGCCAGAGATCGCCTCGCTAGACGACCCGCGTGAGCGATCCATGGCGACAACAGCCTCGAAGGGGAGGGAGAGAGGTGGAGGAGGAGGGGATCTGCGAAAGGAGGGGATGCGGAAGCGATAACGGCGTAGGTCAGAATGGGAAGTAGGAAACCCTAGAAATGGGGGGGCGAGCCCTTACGGATCCATAAATACCCCGAGGAAGCCAGGCCGGCGGGGGCGTGGGCCGGGCCGACTAGAACAGAAGAAGGTACAAGAGCCGGGCCAGGCCCAGGCCCCAAAACAAAAAGGGGGGGAAATCGGAAAAAGACGACAGCACCGGAGGCCCAGCCAAAACGATCGGCCCAGAGCAGCCCACCTGAGACGGAGCGGAGGGCCCACGAGCCTCCCGCACTGGGGACGAATCTAGGGTTAGGAAGGGAGGAGAGCCAGCCAACCCCGAGCTCAACGCTGGCCCCGCCGCAGCCACCGGCGGCGAGGGTGGCGGGGAACAGGAGGAGTGAGCAGATCCACCTGACCGAGGAGCCGCACGCCCAGGGACCACGCGGCCTAGCGAGGAAAGCGCCCGAAGCGCTTAACGCCGATCGCGCCAAGACTGAACCAGCCGAGCTCCCGCCAAAGACAGATCACCGGACGGCCCCGGCCACCCGGCGCGAACTTCCGAATCCTGACAGCCGCCGACGCGCCAGCCACAAGCGGATCCGCCGGAAGAGGGACCAGGGGAGGGAGGAAGGGCCAGCCTCCAATTCGAGATCCGAATCCGCCTCATCCGGCGACAAAGCCCAAAACTTGTTCCTAGCACCAGATGCAGTGATGGACCGAGAGAGAGACGCCGCGCAGGGCGAGGAAGGGGGGACGGCAGGAAGAGGGGCCGGCGACGAGAGGAACAGGGCGCAGGGCGCACCGAGCCATGGGAACGAGGGAGGACGGGGGTGAGGACGGAGAGGGGAAGGAAGTGATCACATTGTTCTAGTTGCCAGACATTCTTATCGCAATATCTTTTCATTTTCTTCCAGAAAGAAAGGCTAGTGAAGTGGCAGCTTGCGCATCCCAAAGGTACCGCCGAGGAGTGCCGTGAGTGGATAAAGCAGTCCAAATATCAGGAAAAGGAAATGTAGGACGCAGCACCTGAGGAATGTTAACATTGTGAGCGTAGACAGTCGGGAATTTAGATAGGCCACAAACTCCACTGGATGATACGTGTAATTTTTCTTGGTGCTTGGGCCTTGATCTTGATTGTCTTGTCAGTTAGCCGGTAGTTGATTGCTGAGCAAATTTTGCGAAACTTGATGTTTATAGTCAGTCTACCACCTATCCAGGCCACTTAAAATGGATTTCGAGGTTGTTTTGTTAGGTTCTCTAAACTTCAGGGGATCAATTAACCGGGTCTGAAGTTTAGGGGCGATGTCGTCGATTTATATATGGTGGGCATATGCACTTCTTCCTCTCTAAATTCAGAGAGAAGGCTAACACTAAGGAACACGTTTGCTACACATCAGTGCACCGTGCTATCAGGCTGATAATGCAGGGCATATAAGGCCGCGATTGTGATGGGAGCAGGGAGTAGAAATAATAATGCAATATTTTCATCGTTTGTATATATACTTGCACAAATATCATGTTTCATGGTTAGATGAGAGGATTTATAGCTGTGATTTAGAAACACTTGTTTGTCAGTTGTCTGAGAAGAAAGATCGACAAAAGCATACAAAGAAGTCGGATTCAGACACAGAAACCTCCGCTGGACGGTCATTTGACAGCAGCACCGATATGCAACTGCTCCTGGGGTCAACGCTGATCTGATCTCCCATCGGCAGCTCAGCTGCTCTGGGTAGTAGTAGGTTCCGGTCGTTTTCGCTATCCTTCTACTGCGCTAGACCCATCGGCTGCGTGTGCTTCGCCGAGGCTACCTGATCGATCCGGCCGGCTCATCTTTCTGATGGACTGGAAGCAGGTCGTCCACCTACCCGACACTCGTCAGGGCTGGTGGTGGACGAATCGTGCGTCCACGCGGTCGCGTAGGAGTGTCGACGGTCCCGTGCGTGATGCAGGTCACCGGCCGCGCCACGCCATCAGGAGACGATGCACCGAAGACTTGCATATCAAGGACAAGCTGCTGAGATAAACAGTCATCTGTGACGAAGTACACTTGACTTCGCTACGTAGTTCCGAGAGTTAAAGTTGAAGGTGACCATTCCATGACGTACGCCTTCCTTTTCATCTTGGCGTGACACAAGGACTATATGTTGTTAATTCATTCTCATTTTGTGCCTGCATATATTAATATTCCGGGTCGCTTTTACTCCCCATACAACAATAAGGATTTCCTTGAAATAAATAAATAAATTTCAATCTATGCAACATATATAACACTGGCAATAGTCAAAGATGGTCACTAACTTCATTAGCACATCTTATTGTTTAGACACCAATTAGAACAATTTTTGTTCATCAGTTTGGTGAGAATATATTTTTCTATACTCTATTCCAAAAAAAAATTTGAAGTTTAAAGTGTGACCAAGTTTAGAGAGATATATATTAACACGCACAAAACCAAACTAGTTGCATTGTATTCGTCACAAAATATATTCCCATCCTATATGTTGTATTTGATATTAATCTAGATAGTACCTCTTGGTCCTGAATATCAGAATAGGACGAACGAACCGGCCTCCGTGGATATCTTTGCTTCGGAACAAAACCCTGCAATCAAATAGATTGTCCCAAGGGCGTCATATTCTAGGAGCCCAAGTTATGCTATTGAAAATCCGTTCCTCTAGCAGTTCCGATTCCCTGAACTAATATTTTTCAGTATACTTGGTCAAACTTGAATACTTTGGATTTACAAATCTAGAACTTCAAATATTTTGGAACAAAGGGAGTAAGTATCAATAATGGTTTTTTTACTATGTTGGCATAACTACATAATGTTATACAAATCATATTCTTTTGTTCTTTCAGTGAAATTAAAAATTGCATTACACCCTATCTTATTATGCTTCCGATCAAAAAATGACAAAAGAAATTAATTATCCGCTCAAAAAGAAATTTGCCCGGCAGCATAATGTAGCCAAAACATAAGAACTCTTTAGTGATGCATATATGTAATAAATCCAAACACAAATGCGATCCAATATAAAAACTCCAAACACTAAAACATAATTATTCATGTACATATATCATATACATCTGCATGTACGTAAAGGGAAGTAGCTAGGGAACAAATTGAGCAGCTGCACCATGCAACACCACTCAAACATAACGCTGCCGTCCGAAACTAGAGCGTATGCTAGCTCTAAACGACATGTACCACACACACGCACGCACGCACATGTATAATATATAATAAAACAATCACACACACATATAGTATATAGTTTAATACTAGTACTTAGATAACTGCACTACACGGATGCAGCTAGTAGTCCAATCATGGCTTGGCCTCTGGCTCCGGAAAATGGAACTCTGGCTTCGGTGGCAGCTCGGCTTTGGGGAACGGCGGCATTTCGTGCTTCCGGACCTCTGGCACAGCCGGGTGCGGTAACTCAGGCTTCTTTGGCACTTCCGGGACCTCGGGGTGCGGCACATGGGCCTCCTTTGGTACCTCTGGCACCGCATGGTGTGGCATTTCAGGCTTCGGCAACTCTGGCATAGCCGGGTGCGGCAGCTCGTGCTCCTTTGGCACCTCCGGTACGACGGGGTGTGGCACTACCGGCTCCTTTGCCACCTCAGGCACAACCGGATGTGGTAGTTCAGGCTTCGGGAGCTCGGGCATAGCAGGGTGCGGCGGCAGCTCGTGCTTTGGTACCTCGGGCACCGTGGGGTGTGGCTCTTCGGCCTCCTTTGGCGTCTGTGGCACAACCGGATGAGGTAGTTCAGGCTTCGGGAGCTCGGGCATAGCCGGGTGCGGCAGTGGCTCATGCTTTGACACCTCGGGCACCACGGGGTGTGGCACTTCAGGCTCCTTTGGCATCTGTGGCACAACCGGATGCGACATTTCAGGCTTCGGGAGCTCGGGCATAGCAGGGTGCGGCAGTGGCTCGTGCTTTGACACCTCCGGCACCACGGGGTGCGGCACTTCAGGCTCCTTTGGTGTCTCCGGCACCACGGGGTGTGGCACTTCGGGGACGAGGGTGCGGTAGTTCAAAGCTTCGCAGCTCGGGCATGGCAGGTGCGCGGGAGTTCCGGCTTTGGCTGCTCCGGGGCGATCGGATGTGGTGGATACTCTTTCTTGGGCATGGCCTCCTCTAGGTGCCGTGCTGCGCTGCTCATGGAGCTGCATGAATTTGTGGGTCCGAACAACTCCCTATCCTGGTTGGGGGGGGGGGGACTTCAACATTATTAGGAGGCGGGATGAAAAGAATAACGATAATTTTGATGGGCGATGGTCCTTTATGTTTAATACCATCATTGAGAGTTTGGATTTGAGAGAAATCGAACTCTCTGGCGCATAATTTACCTGGCTAACTCTTTACCAAATCCGACATATGAGAAGTTGGATCGGGTTACGCAAGTGCCGAATGGGAGCGAAGTTCCCTCCGTCACGGTGCGAGCTCTCGCGAGGGATTTCGGACCACACACCGCTATTTGTCGACTCGGGGAGCCAAGGCATGTGGGAAACAAGAATACTTTCTCCTTTGAAACGGCATGGTTTGAAAGAGAAGGTTTCTTGGATATTGTGGCGAGAGTGGGCTAGAGAGTCCGGGTAGATCGCTTTGTCGAGAGATGGCGAATAAGATTCGCATTTGAGGTGCTTTCTTGAGGTTGGGCTAAACATCTAAGTGGAGTTTATAAGGTTGAGAAAGACAGACTCGGAGATTATTCAATACCTAGATGTTAAAGCTGAATCACCGTTCTTCAATCTGGATATGTCTTTGTAAGATTGATGCGAAAAGAGGTTAAAGGAACTTCTCCGCCAAGAAGAGCTGAAGTGGGCGCTCGAGCAAAGGTTCGCAAAGTAATCCAAGGATGCGAACACTCAATTCTTTCATCCGATTGCGAATGGCAAACACGTAAAGAAAAAAAATTTCAGCTCGAGCAAGATGAAGGCACAATTGTTGGTCACGATAATCTTAAGCTTTACATCACCGAATACTACAAGCAGTTATTTGGACCGCCGGAGGATAGCGCTGTGTCCCTCGATGAGTCCAGATCGAGGATGTGCCTCAATTAATCGCTGCTGATAATGACATGCTAGTTGCGCCGTTCACGGAAAAGGAGGTTTACGATGCCATCTCTCGATGGAGAACAATAAGGCTCCGGGCGGATGGGTTCCCGGCGGAGTTTTACAAAAATGTTGGCATATAATCAAAGGATCTGCTACCCATGTTCCATGACTTTTTGTCGGACGGCTTCAACTTTTCATTTGAACTTTGGAACGATAACGTTGCTTCCAAAGAAGACCGACGCCTCAGATTGAGCAGTTCCGTCCCATCTGCCTCTTGAATGTCGGTTTCAAAATTTTTACCAAGGTTGGGACTAACAGGCTCACACAGATTATGATTCTGGTGCAGCAAATCCCAAACAGCTTTCATGCCGCATGAAAACATCCTTGAAGGGGTGGTGGTGTTGCATGAAACGCTCCATGAAATCCACTCTAAGAAACTTGATGGAGTCATCTTTAAAGTAGACTTTGAGAAAGCGTATGACAAAGTTAAATGGCCTTTTCTGCAACAAGCCTTGCGTATGAAAGGTTTCCACGAGGGCTGGAGGAGCCAGATCGAAACCTTTACGCAAAAGGGTAGTGTTGGCATAAAAGTGAATGACGATGTAGGTCACTACTTCCAGACACATAAGGGCTTGCGGCAGGGAGATCCAATGTCCCCTATTCTGTTCAACATAGTAGCCGATATGTTGGCGGTGTTGTTAGGGAGAGCCAAGGAAGTTGGCCAAATAGGGGGCTTGGTGCCACACTTAGTGGATGGGGGTATATCCATCCTGCAATACGCTGATGACACCATCATCTTCATGGAGCATGACTTGGTAAAAGCTAGAAACCTGAAGCTGCTGCTTTGTTTGTTTGAGCAGCTAAGTGGGCTCAAAATTAACTTCCATAAAAGTGAGTTGTTCTGCTTTGGGAGAGCCAAAGAGGAACAAGAGGATTACAAGCAGTTGTTCGGATGTGGTTTGGGTGAGCTGCCTTTTACCTACTTAGGAATTCCTATTCATCACCGCAAGCTCACGAATAATGAATGGAAGTGTATTGAGGATCGTTTCGAGAAGAAGCTAAGTTGTTGGAAGGGCAAGCTCATGTCGTATGGAGGCCGTTTAATTCTCATTAATTCGGTGCTCACGAGCATGCCCATGTTCCTTTTGTCCTTCTTTGAAGTCCCAGTTGGTGTTAGGAAACGACTGGACTTCTATCGATCGAGGTTCTTTTGGCAGGGGGATGAGCTTAAGAGAAAATATCGGTTAGCTAAGTGGGATATCATTTGTAACCGAAAGACCAAGGGGTATGGGGATTGAGAATCTCGGTTAAGAACCAAAGGCTCGCTTAGTAAGTGGTTGTGGAAGTTATCCTCGGAGCCGACGCCATGTGGGCTCAAATCCTGCGAATAAGTATCTCCAAACCAAAACTTTGGCTCAGGTGTCGGTTAGACCAACTGATTCACCCTTTTGGAAAGGGCTTATGAAAGTGAAGCTTTCCTTTTTCCAGAGGTCAAAGCATTTAGTTGGTAATGGTGCAAGCACGAGATTCTGGGAGGATACTTGGCTTGGAGAGGCTCCCCTAGCAATCCAAAGATCCGTCCCTCAGATCGTATAGTCTTGAAGGCGCTGATGCTATGGTTGCATCGGTCTTCGCCGATACCCCGGATATTCAGTTTAGAAGATCGTTAGTGGGCAATCGTTGGGAAGAGTGGCTGCATTTAGTTAGGAGACTCATGCAGTACAACTATCTCAACAACTCGATAAATTACGCCGAATCTCACTAGGTCGGGTGGATTCACGGTTAAATCAATGTATGTGGATGTTATTAATTCCAGCTCGATTCCTACTTCAAAGCATGCGTGGGGCGTCGAGTTCCTTTAAAGATCAAGGTGTTTATGTGGTTTCTACATAAACAGTGATCTTAACAAAGGATAATCTTATTAAGCGTAATTGGACAGACCTACTAGGTGTAGTTTCGTGATCGTGGTGAAACCATTAAACATCTTTTCTTTGACGCCCACTAGCTAGAATTCTTTGGGCGACTATTCAAGTCGCTTTCAATATTACCCCACCAAGGTCGCTTAACATGTTGTTTGGGACATGGCTAACTAGGGTAGAGCCCGGTTAGCAAAACATATTCGCTGGGGGTTTGCGCTTTTTGTGGGCACTTTGGAACTGCAGAAATGACTTCGCCTTTAACAGATCAACAAATATCCATGTTTTGCGTGTTATCTTCCGAGCAACGGCTCTTATCCGTTCTGGTCGCTACTCACTCCGACGGAGGCCGTGGAGCTTTTGGTTATCGCTGCTATCCGATGGGAGATGGTAGCTCGATATATTCAGCCGGTTTGGATGGCGGTCGTGTAATAGGATAGGCAATTAGTTTACTGTCTATTTTGGAGCCAACCGGCTGTGATGTATTAGTGCTTTGGCTAGCTTGTGTATCTAGCCTTCGGCTCTGTGTGAGCCTTTTCTTATTTTCTTGTTGACAACCTTCGACTTGGACACTTTGTGGACTATTTTATGCTTAATAAGATGGCGTATGCATCATGCTGATGCAGAGGCCGGGAAGCCCCTTTTCGAAAAAAAATGGAGCTGCATGAGAGCGGCATACGAGGAAGACCAGGAGGACATGGTGCTTCAAGCAGATAGTGTTCTTGTCTATGTGTATCGATCAACGAGAGGCAACTTCTTCTTTGTGATGGCTGGGAGATAGAAGAAGGCTGGTATTTATAGCCAAAATGCTACACCTACATGTGGCGGGAATAGATGCATTTTTTTTCGAAAAGGGGGGATACCCCGGCCTCTGCATCAGCATGATGCATACGGCCCTCTTATTAACAAAAAAGAGTAGTATCAACATGGTTCCAAAAGTCCTCAAAATTGAAAAAAGAAGCAAAACAAGCTCACACAGAGCCCGGATAAGCTAGATACATCAAACTAGCCACATCAAAATGCCACAACCGGCTGGGCAAAGTAGATAGGAATACTAAATGCCCATCCTATTACATGACCGCCTCCAAACCGGTTGAAAATATCCCGAGCTACCATCTCCCAACGGATAGACCCAGTAACCAAATGCTCCCTGGCCTCCGTCTGGGCGAGTAGCGACCACGAACGAATCAGAGCCGTAGTCCGGAATAAAACCTGCAAAAAATGTATACATGATATTCTCGTTAAAGACCAAATCGTTCTGCGGTTCCAGATGGTCCACAAGAAAGCACAAACCCCCACCCGAATATGTCTCCCTAAGTTGGGCTGAATCCCATTAAGCCATGTCCCAAATAAAGCATTAACAGAATTCGGTGGTTTGATGTTGAAAGCAATGTGGACCGTCTGCCATAGAACCTTTGCAAGCGGGCAATCAAAAAAGAGGTGTTTAATAGTCTCATCCCGATCACAGAAACTACACCTAGTAGGTCCTGTCCAATTGCGCTTCTTCAAGTTATCCTTAGTTAAAATTACTTGTTTATGAACAAACCACATAAACACTTTTATTTTCAAAGGAACTTTGACATCCCAAACATGTTTGGACGTAGGAATGGAGCTCGAATTAATAACACCAATATACATTGATTTAACCGTGAAGCCTCCAGACTTAGTCAATTTCCAGCGCAATTCATCAGGTTGTTGAGACAGGTGGATATCCATCAGCCTTCTAACTAGATGGAGCCATTGTTCCCAACGATTGCCCGCTAGCACTCGTCTGAACTGAATATTAAGGGGGTAGATTGAAAACCGGCAATGACCACCTCCTTTCGCTGAACAATACGATACAAGGAGGGATATTGATGGCCAGGGTATGTCACCAAGCCAAGTGTCCTCCCAGAAACGTGTACTCGTGCCGTTTCCGACAATAAACTTTGTCCTATTAACGAAAGCCTGCTTGACCTTCATGAGACCCTTCCAAAAGGCGAGTCACGGCCTTACAGAGACTTCATGACAAAGTTTTTGATCGAGGTACTTGTCACAAGGATCTGTGCTCACACATCCGTCTCCTCCGACGAGCTTCCACAGCCACTTGCTAAGAAGGCATTTATTCTTAATTTTGAGATTCTCAATACCTAGACCCCTTTGGTCCTTCGGCGGGAATAGATGCATGCATGTTTGAGGTAGACACCAGTAGTGATCTGACTGAACTTTGGTGCCTTGGTGGCCTGGTAGGTCACCTGCATCTCAGGTGGTTGTTTACTTTGTGTGTGATCGATCTCTGCCTATCCATCTCCAGTTATGTGTGGTTAAATTAGTTTGGAATATTGAGACATGAGTGATCACATGATATGGTCAGAGATACATTTCAAGCTCTAATTGTTTGCTTAGTTTGCTCTACAGAATGGCTCTAAGATTGTACCAGAACCTGTCGTCCGGATGTACTCATATCAATACATGCTATCGAGCCTATGCAATCAAATATCTTGTGCTACATCGAACCCGGCAAGTATTTTTGGGATGATTCGCTAATTGGTCGGTCGGTTCGGCAGCTCAGCTGCACCCATCTGGTCGATCTGGCTGATCTCCTGAAGACGCCATACATCAGTCACTAGTCAGAGTTGGTGATGGATTGCGCGCGCATGCGTTCGCGTAGGAGCATCCGTCGTCGTACCGACGTGTCAGGTCACTGGCGCACGCTCGTCATGGTACGACAGGTGTTAGGTTAGGTCACCACTCGGCAGCGAACGGCTAGCCGAGGCATGTTAATTTCAGTGGCTTTGGTCAGGGAACATCCTGGCGCTTAATTTCCGTGTTTGAGATTGCTTTTACCACACTTAACGTGTGCCCTGCGACATATGGGATGTGTCTATCGACCAGGCGATTGCTAGCTCGGTTGCAAGTTGAGCAGAAAACGACTTCCGGGTATACTAAGAGCAGATCAGCAGGCTATTTTTTATATCGAATGAGCAGGCTTGGATGTCAAAGACAAGCTGCTGAGATACATAGTCGTGTGATGAAGTATATGTTTGACTTCACTAGTTTCAAATCGAGTTGAAAATGACCATTCCAAGGCGCCTTCGTTTTCGGCAAATTTGACCATTTTGACCTATGGATGAAATCAATTCACGGAATGAACTGGCCGTGAAACTATTTCACAACCCTAACCTTTTTGTGTAGCGTCCGCCACGACGACGCCACACTCTACGGTGCAGCGCCTAGCCAGGGGGCGTTGCACACCAGTCCACCGTGGCAGCCCCTGGGCCAGCACCCAGCAGTGCAACGCCTCCGAGCTAGGCGCCACACTTGTAAAGTGCAACGCCTCCGAGGTAGGCGCCACACTTCTTAAGTGCAGCGCCTAGCTCTTAGGCGCAGACTCGTGACTTATCCAGCCACTCGGCTGCCCCCTCCCCACCCCCACACCACACACTCTCCCACTCTCCTCCCCGAGCTTTGCCCCTTTCCCTCTCTCTCTCAAATCCTCTCCCAAATCTTGCAAATTTGAAGATTTTGTCCGTGGATTTCGAAGTCAAACCCTCCCTCAAGGTAATATTCTCCATTCCCCTTGTTTTGATCGAAGTAAAGTTTCCCATTGCTCATTTGTTGCTTGTTTGGGGAAACCCTAGTTTTGTTTGGATCTAGAGATATGCATGGAAATGTGAGATGTTTGTTTGCCAATTTCTATGGTTAGGCTTTGTTAGTATGCTAGGGTCATTCTTATGGGTGTTCTTATGTTGGTGCTAGGGTTAGGTTTAGGGCTAGGGTTATGGTTATGGTTATGGTTATGGTTAGGGTTGTTGTTTGATATATATATTAGGGTTTCTATTCCGTGTTAATCCTTGTATTAGTACTCATGGAAGCAATGTTACCTTGTGTTATTGGAATGCTTATAGGGATGGGAAGAACATGTGTGTTTGTTCATCATGGGGACAAGGATGCATTTTGAAAGGCAATGTAGAACCGGACCCGGATGAGGTTGACATTGTGTTTGATAGTAGTCCTAGCTATGCGGAGCTCTTGCAACAAGTTAGGGAAGATTTGAATTGGACGGACCCTAGTGATATCATAGAGTTGGAGGAAGGCATAATGTTGGTTTTGGAATGCACATCCGTTGGAAGACAATGCGTGTCAACTCGAGCAACGTTGGGTTGCATACAAGGAGACGGTGGCGAATCACTAGACAAGGCTCTTGAGTTATTTGCAACAAAGAAGGTTGATTCAAGTTTGCATTTGGACTTGAACCGAACCCTCCCTTTGGTTGCTAGTAGCCCCACACCTTTGAAGCGAGATGAAATTGTTGAACCTCTTTTGACCCAAGAAGTGAGGCCAACATTGAGCCCGCTTACAAACAACCAAGATGAAGCTTTGCAAGAGGACAATAATGAGTATGCGGACGATGACAATGAAGTTGATCTCCATGACAACAATGCGGGTGATCTCGACAAATATCACTTGCAAGAGACAATGGACCCTTCCATCCCTTTTTCCGTGCATATGCATCGGACTCGGATGACGATGGTCCGGATGAACAAGTTGATGCGGAGGGTTCACGGTGAAGGAGGCCAAGCTTTCGAGAAGGTATTTGGTCGGGATCATCGGACTACATTGTTCAAGGATGTTAGTCTCATGGATGAAGCCGTGGTAGATGGTGGCCAATGTGTACCTCTTGGGGTTAGGCCAAGCTCTTATCGTGATTTGGGAGATGACAAGAACCACATTGCTAAAGGTTCTAAGTTCGACACCTTCTTGGAATTGAAGATGTGGCTCGACAACTACTCGGTTACGCATTATCGTCCACATAAGGTGGTGCATTCGGACGTCAAAGTGCGCTACACGGTTGCATGTGCATGTGAAGATGAAATATGTCCATGGATTGTGCGTGCAAGACCATGGAAAGGAGGTCCCACTTGGCACGTAGTGAGTTGTGTGCCAACTCACATGTGCCAAGGCAAAAGGGTGGATGGCAAGATTGTGTCCCAAAACCACAAACAACTCACGTCCGAGTTCATCACTTACAGGCTCTCCAACTCAATATCCACACTTCCAACAATGAGCGTCCAACATGTCATTGACCTTGTGAAAGCCATCTTTCACTACAAGGTGAAGTACGGCAAGGCATGGAAGGCGAAGCAAGCCGCATTTAATATGTTGTATGGTACTTGGGAGGAAGCATACAACCGAATCCCTAGGTTGTTGTTAGCCATGGCCGCGACAAACCCGGGCATGGTTCATGTGGTCGAGCCTCATGGGCACCAAACAGCGGTTCATGGAGGAAGGAAAGTCAGAGTATTTGGTCGTGCTTTTTGGGCGTTCGAGCAATGTGTGAGGGCTTTTGAACATTGTAGGCCGGTCATCGCAATTGATGGCACGTTCTTGACCGGACAATACAAGGGCACCTTGTTGGTTGCGATAGCAAGTGATGCCAATAACCGGGTGCTGCCATTGGCATTTGCTTTGGTTGAGGTGGAAAACAATGACAACTGGGAGTGGTTTCTGCATCTTTTGAGGACGAAGGTGTTACCCGCTCAAAGGGAAATGTGTGTCATATCGGACCGGCATCAAGGAATTCTTAACGCGGTGGAGATTGACATTCCCGGGCATGCTCCGTTGCACCATCGATGGTGCATGAGGCACTTTTGTTCGAACTTCTATAGGGCATGTGGCCTTAAGGAGTTGGCCGATGATCTTCAAGATTGTTGTCTTGCTTTCTCCGAGAAGCGCTTCGCCACTTTGTACAACAAATTGCTCGCACACAAAAAACTTGATGCCGGGGGTCAAGACTTTCTCAATACGCACATTAAATACCGGAACAAGTGGGCACGTGCCTTTGATGGAGATGGCCGGAGATACGGTCAAATGACAAGCAATATGGCGGATTTCTTCAATAGGGTGCTCAAAGGTGCACGTGGATTACCCGTGACGGCAATAGTTCAATACACATTTGACAAGATGAATGCGTACTTTGTAAAGTACTCGATGGAAACCGATGCACAAAATAGCGGGTGAGAACCCACGGAAGTACAAGTACAAGTTCCCACCTAAAGTTGATGAATGGTTGGTATTTCAATCACGGAAGGCGGACTCAGAAGAAGCTATATTATATGACAACGAAGAGTGGAAGTACGGTGAAAGAGCCAGAGGAACCACAAACGATGGCCGGCAACATGGAGGTCGGGCTTTCAAGGTGTCGTTAACACAATGTGATTGCACTTGCGGTAGGCCGTTGTTGCTTCATCTCCCATGCTCACACTTGTATATAGCCGGTCGCCTTAGGAATGTGGACATCAATCACCCACGCACCGTGAGGGAGTCCGAGTTCTCAATCATGACGGTCAAGAAAACATGGGCTTCCCGCTTTCACCCGTACTTTGACCAATCGCAATGGCCGGAGTATCATGGAGTTCAACTTTGGCCGGATCCGGAGTTGAAGGTTGTTAAATGGGGTAGACGTAAGACAAAGCATCTTAGAGGAGACATGGACGGATGGGGCCATGGTGGCCGCTGCGAAGCGGGCAACGACCAATTCCAAGAGCCTCGCGAGAGCTCCCGTTGTGGGGAGTGCAAAGGTCATGGCCACAACAAAAGAAAATGTACGAAACCAAGGAAAAGGTCCAAGAAAAATGATGCAAGCACAAGCCAACAAGGAGCTACACAAGGGAGCCAACCAAGTGGTAGCCAACAAGTGCCAAGCCAACCAAGAGGTAGCCAACAAAAGCGAAGGCAACCTAGTGGTAGCCAACAAGTGCCAAGACAACCAATTGGTAGCCAACCTAGTGGTAGCCAACAAGTGCCAAGCCAACCAAGTGGTAGCCAACAAGTGCCAAGCCAACCAAGTGGTAGCCAACAAGTGCCAAGCCAACCGAGTGTTAGCCAAAGAGGATCTAGGCAACAAAGAGGTTGGCAACTAGGACTTACAAGAGGCCGTGGTGGTGGTAGTGGCCGTGGTGGTGGTGGTAGAGCTCGTGGTGGTGGTGGTGGTAGAGCTCGTGGTGGTGGTGGATTTGGCCGTGGTGATGGTCTTGGCCTTGGTGGTGGATTTGGCCGTGGTGATGGAGAAGGGCAAGTTCGTTATAGAGGAATGTTTGGATACCTAGATGGACCGTTTCCGTATGTTCCTCACTAACTATAATGTATCATATGTTCTTGTTTTTCATATGTGCTTCCATTTGTTCTTATTGTCCTTACTAACCATTATGTTTCCGTATGTTCCTCACTAACCATTATGTTTCACTCATTGTAGGTATGGCGGCTTCCCAACCCAACAAACCAACGATGAAGGAGGATGGCGAAGATGAGATGGCGGGATGGTGGGAGAAGGCTGCGAAGAAGCTTAGAGATGAGGATGCAGCCAAGCTAAAGAAGAAGAAGGAAGAGGAGCTTGAGAAGGAGATGAAGAGGAAAGAGAGAGCGTCAAATGCGATGCGCGCTAGGGAGCAAGCGTTGGTGAGGAAATGTGAGGAGGCACAGAAGAAGCGTCTACATGATTTTCAAGAGAAAACCATGAAGCTTTGGGCATTTGCAGCTGAAAAAGAAGAGAGGAGGAAGAGGAAGAAGAGAGGAAGAAGAAGAAGGGAAAGGGGCCTTGCTCTACGCAATAAAGCTACTATGTCTCCTCTTCGATTTGGTTGTGAACTACTATGTGTCGTGAACTACTATGTCTCCTCGATTTGGTTTTGAACTACTATGTGTCGTGAACTACTATGTGTCCTCCTCGATTTGGTTGTAATAACTACTATGTGGCGTGAACTACTATGTCTCCTCGATTTGGTTGTAAGAACTACTATGTGTCGTGAAGTACTATGTGTTATGAACTATGTGTCATGCATATATTCTCTTCGCAGTTGTTACATTGCTATGTATCAATCCTACTTCACATCAGGTGTGTACATGCTAAAAAAATTCACTAAGTCCACGTGCAGCGCCTAGCACTGAGGCGCTGCACTGTATAGTGTAACGCCTAGCTCACAGGCGCTGCACTGTGTAGTGTGACGCCTCAAGGCTAGGCGCTGCACAAGTCTGTAGCTTTCCAGAGAGCAACATAAAGTGTGTCAAGCTACAGACCTGTGCAGCGCCTAGCTCTGAGGCGTCACACTACACAGTGCAACGCCTAGCTCACAGGCGCTTCACTGTGTAGTGTGACGCCTCAAAGCTAGGCGCTGCACAAGTCTGTAGCTTTCCAGAGAGCAACAGAATGTGTGTGAAGCTACAGACCTGTGCAGCGCCTAGCTCGAGGCGTCACACTACACAAAGGTAACGCTTAGCTCACAGCGCTGCACTGTGTAGTGTGACGCCTCAAGGCTAGGCGCTGCACAAGTCTGTAGCTTTCCAGAGAGCAACAGAATGTGTGTCAAGCTACAGACCTGTGCAGCGCCTAGCTCACAGGCGTCACACTATACAGTGCAACGCCTAGCTCACAGGCGCTGCACTGTGTAGTGTGACGCCTCAAGGCTAGGCGCTGCACAAGTCTGTAGCTTTCCAGAGAGCAACAGAAAGTGTGTCAAGCTACAGCACTGCAGCGCTTAGCTCGAGGCGCCACACTACACAGGTAACGCCTAGCTCACAGGCGCTGCACTGTGTAGTGTGACGCCTCAATGGTAGGCGCTGCATAGGTCTATAGCTTTTCAGAGAGCAACAGAATGTTTGTCATGCTAGAGACACATGCAGGCGCTTAGCTGGAGGCGTGCATCGCATGCTGCGCCGGAGCTAGGCGTTGCCCTGTGTAGTGTGACGCCTCAGGGCTAGGCGCTGCACAAAAACTTAGCGAATTTTTTGGCCAAACTGGAGGCCTTCATTGTGTTGCTCCTTGTTGCTCCAGTTTAAGCACAGAATAGAGTTCAACACAGAATAAGCAATACTTTGGCCAAAACTATATAGTTGCATCACAGAATAAGCATTACTAAGAGATTTAAGTTAAACATTACCACCAACATAGAGTCCAACACATAGAGTGACCATCACGACAAGTTCGACATTACCACCAACATAGAGTTGAACAAATAGAATGACCATCATGACAAGTTCGACATTACCACCAACATAGCTACCATTACTACCATTACTAGAAGAGAACGACGACTACTTCCTTCCGCGCTTGCTGGTTCCTCCCCCTCTCTTGGAGGGTATCTTCTTCACTTTCCTAGGAAGACGAACCCGCTCCTGCTCTGGCTCCAGTTCCTCCACGTCATCCACATCGTCATCAACATCGTCATCCAAATAGTCGTCCAAAGCATCCATCCGCGAGGTGCCGACTGTCCTTTTGCCTCTTTGGGTGAAGTCCTCAGGTGTGTATTTGTTGATTCCCTTCCTAGGCTTTAACTCGTATGCAGACCAAACCTTGTAGGTCTCCAAGGTCATATCATCAGAGACCTATGCATCCACAAAAGATATGGAAAGACTATTTGTGAGAATAAAGTTAGCAAATGCATCAACAATTGGATATATAACCTCTTGGGTGAGCACACCCACATCTTGGGTGACCACACCCACATCCTCATCGTCCAAAGGATTATCATGGCCAGAAGTTGGATCTGATGGTGTCACCGACCTAGAACGTTCTGGTGGTACATACTCGGGGTCACGACAACCGAAAAGGTTTGACAGCCGCCTTAACTTTTGGCCCTGGCGCTGCAACATGAACAAGTGAATGAGACATCGAACGTAGCAACACATGTTAAGTGCTAGTTTGAAGGAGATGTGAACCTTAATGAATGCTCGGCGCACCTTCCCCATCGCTTTTGCCACCGGGTTGTTTCGAGAATAGTGTCGGTCTCATCAGCTGCTTTCTTGATCTGGGCACGCTATGAAAAGAAAAGGTATCAACGTGTTAGGCAAGTGAAGATGTGAATATTGCAAATTGTAAAGCAAAAAGGGCACATACCACAAAGTTCATCATTGGCCCCGCAGGGATCACGGAGTTGCCTTTCCTGACTAATGTGTTGTACTGGTGCTGGGCTACCTCATCAAATACGGTGGGTTCTTCCAAAATCTTATCATCATACGCCGGCTTGCATACCTCCACACGAGTGACGCCTAGAAACCATGTGAGATAGTTGTTGAACGAATCGGGCAAAGCTCACGGCTTGGCTCGTTTTCCAGCCCTAGCTTGCTCCAAAGCAAGCTCCCACCGTATGACATACTTGTTGTGATGCTTGGCCCAATCCTTCATCTTCCGCTGCTTTTTCCTATCCAACCTGCAAGTTAGAAACATAATATTAGCATCATCGAAACCGCCGAGAAGCTGCTAATTGCTCAAGGTTGATTATATCTTCTGCGTGTAGCACTATATCCGTGTCCACAAACTCCGGCGGTGTGGCATGAACAAACCAAACTGTCGGTACACCCGATGTGGCATGTGAAGCTCAACCGCCTGATTGCATATGAGTGGACACCGCATATGCCAGAGATCCCTATCTCTAGTGCACATCGGATTCAGCGTGAACTCTATAGGGTTCCCAAAACTATCTCCTGCTCCATAAGGTTCCCATACAACCTACAAAATTGGATAGAATGAAAAATTGATACCGACTTACGATGGAAGCATGATAATAACTTATGCAATGTCAATTCACCTTTCAGCGTGATGGCATCCATCTCGCTCTCAGATAGCTTGTACATGACCGAGGATCATCCGTCATCTCATTTAACACATCCCACTTGTAAGCCCAAGTCGCGCCGTAGTGGGTCGTGTTTATCGTCCCAATCCTCGAACTTCACTTTCTTCGTCGTCCAACCGCAAACGCCCCAGCTCCATATGGAAAGTGCGAGCAAACAACCACCAATACCTCCAGATAGCCTACAACAGGCTTCGTCCAACTGCACATAAAAGAGAACATGGTTGAATTAAAAGCAAGATCGCATTCATAATGTACCAATGAATTGAAACAGAAACAACTTCATACCTGTCTATACAAGTAAGCCAGTGTCGCCGAACTCCAACTCCATTTGCTATCGAAGACGGTCAATGCCTTGAGCCACATCCATGGAGCATTCTTGCCTGTGCCATCAGCAAACATAGTCCTGGATATCACGTACCACATGTAGACACGAGCATATGTCTTCACCGTGTCCTCATTAGCATCCTCAGGGCAATTACTAAAGTTTGATACAATCCACGTGAAAGTAGCACCGACTGCGACTCTTTCCTTCTTCTTGCCTTCTACTTCTGGTTCCCGCGGCTCCGGAGGAACCATACCGATAAGGGCAAACATTTGCTCGCGCCACCCATCAGAATCGGTGCTCATACATAGAGGTTTCCCATCGATAGGAAGACCGGTGATCATAGCTATATCCTGGAGCGTCAAGGTCATCTCCCGGTCCGAAGATGGAAAGTGTGTGTCTCCGGCCTCCAATGATCAATAAGCGCGGTGAGTGCTGGAGCATTGTTGGGTGGCGTCGACCTGCTGACCAACTGAATGAAAGGGAGAAGTCCTGTCTCCCTAACATACGGCATGTACCACTCATCATAGCGCATCCACCTAAGGTTGACCCCGTGAGCCCGAAGCTTCAGAGGTGCAAGCTCCTACAAGAAAACAAACAAATCATTACATATGGGGGGTATGTGTTTGAAAAAAAACACAAAAATCATAACACCGGCAACTTTCATTATTACCTGCTGCTTCACCGACATAGCGTACGACCGGTGTTGTAGATCCCAATGATCATTGAGAAGCCAAACCATCCTAGCAATTTGCAAGAAAGCTTTCTTGTCAACACGATTATCTTTTGAATACAAAAAAACTAAAGTAGGCCTACTAGATGCAACCATACCAATCTATGTATCCAACCATATCAAATCAAACATAACTAATAAAAAAGGGTTCCACAATTAACTAGGCCTACTTCATACAAATAACTTTTCCATAAACTATGCCTACTTCATAAAAATAACTCTTCCATAAACTAAACTAGGGTTCCACAAATCAAACAAACAAGGGTTCCCCAAATCAATCAAACAAATCAATACATGCAAAGTTCTAATACATGCAAGATTCAAATCTAATCTAATCAAACAAGGATTCCCCAAATCTTCACAATATCATATTTTCTATGGATAGAAAGAAGGGGATCGGAAGAGAGTACCTTCTAGGATGGATTGGTGAAGAAATGCACGGACCAAATCGTCGGATCTGAAGGATTTGGGAGAGGGGATTGAGAGGGGGAGAGGAGGAACCCGCCGCGCCGCTGCTTCTATTACTTCAAAACCGACGAATGGGTGGGGTGCGGGAGGGGGAGCGGGCGCCTGGCGTCTAAGTCACCGTGCAGCGCCTACGGGCTGGGCGCTGCACTTTACAAGTGTGGCGCCTAGCTGTGAGGCGTTGCACTGCTGGGTGCGGGCCCAGGGGCTGCCACGGTGGACTGGTGTGCAACGCCCCCGGGCTAGGCGCTACACCGTAGGGTGTGGCGCCGTCGTGGCGGGCGCTACACAAAAAGGTTAGAGCTGTGAAATAGTTTCACGGCCAGTTCATTCCGTGAATTGATTTCGTCCATAGGTCAAAATTGTCAAATTTGCCTTCGTTTTCATGTTGGCGTGACCATTATTCAAGCAACTTAAGCAATCTAACTCTTCGGCTACCAAAGCCATACACACATAAAAATCTTCAGGTACCAGCTACTTCCTCCGTCTGGATTTACTGGCCTTCATTGTATTTTGGATCAATTTTCGACCATAAATTTGAGTTATAGTATGTAGAAAAAAATAGTATCATTGGTAACTACTTTTGAATACATCCAATAATATAAAATTTTATGACAAATTATTTATATTAGCGAGCCCTCGGTGTAGCTAATGTCGATGGGTACTAATAACTCCCCGAACCTTGGTGTAGCTAGTAATAATAGTACGAGAGCGGCGATTTGGCTCCCGAGCTCATATGCTCCCGCCATGAACAGTAAAATAGGAAAAAAAAACTACTGGAGAACTTTAAAAATAAAATCTGAGTTCAGTTTTTTTGCATCGAAGATGTTTTAGTGCATCCGTGCCAATTTTCAGCGTATGGACATCCCAACAACTCTCGGCAAAAAAGATAAATTTGGTGTCTGTAAAACAGTTTACTGTTTGTTTAGACCGTTTTTTCTGAGAGCTACTCATATGTCCTAACAAGCTGAAAATTGGCATGGATCTCACGCACTGAAACATCTTCCATGCATTTTTTTTTGAATTTACTGTTCACACGATGTAGATGATGCCGGGCTCAGAATTTTTTTTGAACCAACACCGTAGGACAATTGTTCTACGGTAAATATATTAAAATAAATATAGAACAAATATATTACAAATCCCCTAAGGGAGGAACTTCAGCAAGGTAGCTACCCAATGCCTGCTCTAGTACTTGATAGTTGATACCCTGAATGCATGGCGCTTTAGGAAAAGTACCCTAATCAAAGCTACGTAACAAAAAAATACTATGTCATTATCTGCTTCTCGCTTTGTTATATATTACCTTCGGGGTCGCTTTACTCCCCATATAACAATGAGAATATTTCTCGCAAAAATAAATAAGTTACAATTTATGCAAAGTAAATAATACTGGAAACTATAGTCACTAACTTCATTAGCACACCTTGTTGTTTAGAACCCACTTAGAACATTTTTTTTAATCAAATGGGTAAAGATATATATTTAGTAAGTACATTTAATGGATTTTTTTAGGAAATATTTTGTTTTTTATAATGTTGGCATAACGACATAATGTTGCGCGTATTTTTTAGTTGTTGCGACAGTGGATGTAAAGATTTGTAGTCATTGGCGTCGAGCAGCGCTTGTGGTTCCTGTGTGTTGGACATCGAAATCTCATGGGGATCCTCTGGGATGCCGACACACTGTCATCGAACGTGCTGGTCACCTTCGACTTCCTTCTCTTTTTTTTTTTGTGAATCAAGAGCTTTATAACTCAATTAGGGGGGATTACACGGGAGCTGAATACAACTAGCTAAGAAAGGAGGCATATAATTTATCCACAAGCATCTCCTCCTCTCTTCTGTGGCCTTGGTGAAGTATCGTTGCTTCCGATGCCTTTCTAGAGGTCATCGCACTCGCACCCACAAATGCAGGGGCCCAATTTGATTCACGAGTTACCTCCACACTTCGGGCATAAAGCTCGTTTTTTATTTTCAAAGCCTTGCGACGACTGGTCCACAACTCTCCGACATACTGTTCCACCGTCTGCACCAGCCAATGATGCAACATCGACAAACGTGCCATTGCAGCCCGTCCAAATAGAGCAAGTCAAGCTGCTTTGCACTAAGTTCCGCATTTGTTTGATACGGGTTGGGAGTCTTTTAGCTTTAGTATTGTACTCCCTCCGTTCCTAAATATAAGTCTTTTTAGAGATTTCAAATGGACTACAACATACGGATGTATATAAACACATTTTAGAGTATAAATTCACTCATTTTGCTCCGTATGTTGTTCCTTGTTGGAATCTCTAAAAAGACTTACATTTGGGAACAAAGGGAGTTGATATTTTTTCTACAAAGTTAGTCAAACTTTACAAAGTTTTCCTTTGATCAAATTTTATATGCACACTAAAAAACGAAGGGCCAGCTGGTAATAATAATACTTGGATACCCCAGCCCGTGAATGCATGACATTGTACGAAAAAGTGGGTTCACCGAAGCTACGTAATAGGACTATATGTTATTAATTCATTCTCATCTTGTCATATATTTTCGGGGTCCCTTTTACTCCCTAGGCAACAACAGGGATTTCCCCAAATAAATAAATAAATTACAGTTTATGCAACATAAATAACACTGGATAGTCAAAGATGGTCACTAACTTCATTAGCACATCTTATTGTTTAGGTACCAAGTAGAACTATTTGTTCATCAAGTTGGTGAAAATATATTTTTCTAAACTCCCTCCATTTGAAAATATTTAAAGTGTCAAGTGTGACCAAGTTTACAGAAAAATATAGTAACTTCTACAAAACCAAATTAGTTGCACTAGATTCGTCAAAAAATATAATTTCATTCTATATGTATATTTGATATTGTAGATAGTAATATGTTTTTCTATATAATTTGTCAAACTTGAATAAGGTTTAAGTTTGACTTAGGACAAGCCTAGAACCTCAAATAGTTTGGAACAGAGGAAGTAAGTATCTGTAATGGGGATTTTTATTTTTATTATACTGGCATAACTACATTGTATCATACAATTTCCTATTCTTTTGTGCTTTCAACAAAACTAAAACTTGCATTACATCCTCTAGAGCATGTAATGTCTCCACAATTCACATCAATCTTGACTAAGAAAAAAGAAAATAAATAACCAATTGATTTTATCCGGCTAAATAGATGCGCTCCTTCGAGTATTTGTATGAACTTCTGCAATATTGTTCCGTCACATCAACAAACGTCCATAACTCATTTTAAATAGCACCCATAGCAAATATATAGGTGATATTTTTGAACATATCTATAGAAAGCTTTTACAACTCTGGCTGTTTGTATTATTTTAAGTGTTTTATTAGGGAAAAACTTGAAAAATATTATATGTAGATTTCATATTATTTTAAGTATATTTAGTAGGGAAAAACTTGGAAATATTATATGTAGATTTGTCGAAAATTATTTGAGTGTTATCGATATACTATAGTAGAAATTGTTGGTTAAAGTTGCATCTAGTAGATTGTCAGTATCCAAAAGCATCAGTTATGTATGACCTGGAGGGAGTAGTTTGTTTAAGATTTAACAATGTTTAGAAAAAGTAGGCCAGACCAGCAACACATGTTAATGATACTTCGCTTCTTATGTGTAAGAAACTCTTCGCCAAAAAAACCCTATGGGTTGAAGATTAATTTTGACAAGTGCAAGGTGGCTGTGTTGGGATATTCTGAGGCCGAGCAGCAGGGGATTGCGGCCAACCTGAATTGTAGGTTGGCCGCCTTCCCCATAGAGTATTTGGGGATGCCACTTTCTGACTCGAGGGTTCTTCTCAGTGCGTTTGACCCTCTTATGGGGAGGATAGCCGCGCAGGCCGAACTGTGGTGTGGACGGTTTACTTCCAAGGGAAGGAAGACTGTTGACTCTAATCTCTCCAGCCCGCCCATGTATATGATGAGGATTTATATTCTTCCGAAGGGAGTTCATAGTTCGTTCGATAAATACCTCTCCTGGTTCTTTTGGCAAGCGATGAACGATCGACAAAAGTACCACATGGTTAGGTGGACCGGCATTTGCTTGCCTAAAGACTTGGGAGGGATGGGCATCCTTGCCTCCTGTTGCATGAACATCTCCCTCATGCTTAGGTAGGTCTGGCTGATCATCCGAGGGGAGGGGGGCCTGTGGTTGTAGCTTCTTCAGGCAAAGTACCTGCTACCTCTTGAGCTTGCGTTGGTTTTCCCTTGAAGAGGAAAGGATGATGCAGCAAAGTAGCGTAAGTATTTCCCTCAGTTTTGAAAACCAAGGTATCAATCCAATAGGAGACAACGCACAAGTCACCGAATACCTGCACAAACAATCAACAACTTGCACCCAACGCGATAAAGGGGTTGTCAATCCCTTCACAGTCACTTGCAAAAGTGAGATCTGATAGAGATAGATAAACGGTAAAGTAAATATTTTTGGTTTATAGATTGGAAAATAAAGATTGCAAAATAGTAGATCGGAAACTAGCAAGGTGTAAACGAGATTCAATAATATGGAAAAGAAACCCGGGGGCCATAGGTTTCACTAGTGGCTTCTCTCAAGATAGCAAATATTACGGTGGGTGAACAAATTACTGCCGAGCAATTGATAGAAAAGTGCATAGTTATGATGATATCTAAGGCAATGATCATGAACATAGGCATCACGTTCGTGTAGTAGACCGAATCCTGCTAGCATATACTACTATTACTCTACACATCGATCTCTATCCAGCATGCATCTAGAGTATTAAGTTCATAAAGAACGGAGTAACGCATTAAGCAAGATGACATGATGTAGAGGAATTAACTCAAGCAATATGATGAAAACCCCATTTTGTTATCCTCGATGGCAACAGTACAATACGTGCCTTGTTGCCCCTACTGTCACTGGGAAAGGACACCACAAGATTGAAGCTAAAGCTAAGCACTTCTCTCATTGCAAGAAAGAACAATCTAGTAGGCCAAACTAAACCGATAATTCAAAGAGACTTGCAAAGATATAAAATCATGCATATAAGAATTCAAAGAAGAACCAAATAATATTCATAGATAATCTTGATCATAAATCCAAAATTCATCGGATCTCGGCAAACACACCGCAAAAGAATATTACATCAAATAGATCTCCAAGAATATCGAGGAGAACATGGTATTGAGAATCAAAGAGAGAGAAGAACCATCTAGCTAATAACTATGGACCCGAAGGTCTCTGGTAAACTACTCACGCTTCATTGGAGAGGTAATGGTGTTGATGTAGAAGCCCTCCGTGAGCGAATCCCCCTCCGGCAGGACGCCGAAAAAGGTCCCTACATGGGATCTCACGGGTACAGAAGGTTGCGGCAGTGGAAAAGTGGTTTCGTGGCTCCCCTTGATGTTTTCATGGTATAAGAGTATATATATATAGGCTAAGGAACTAGGTCAGGGGAGCCACGAGGGGCCCACGAGGGTGGGGATGCGCCCTACCCCCCTGGGCGCGCCCTCCTGCCTCGTGGCTTCATCGTTGCGTCTCCATCTTCATCTCCAAGCCTTCTGGTTTGCTTTCGGTCCAAGAAAGATCATCGCGAAAATTTCATTTCGTTTGGACTCCATTTGGTATTCCTTTTCTGCAAAACTCTAAAATAGGAAAAAAATTTGGCACTGGGCCCTCGGCTAATAGGTTAGTCCCAAAAATAATGTAAAATTGCATATTAATGCCCATTAAACATCCAAAACAGATAATATAATAGCAGGGAACAATCAAAAGTTATAGATACGTTGGAGACGTATCAGTACCTTTGGGGTGTGCCACTCCTAGCTTGCGAACGCCTGGGGGTTCCTAGTTTTGGAAGTCGATCCAGAAGATCAAGCACAAGATTTGCCTGGGGTTGCCCTTCTCTATTGGGAATGACGATGGGGCCATGTTTTGGTTAGATCGCTGGGTGGACGGAACCCCATTATGCATGGGGTTTTCGAACTTGTTTGCCAACTGCGATGATCCATTGTTCTTGGTCTTCGGGCGGTCCAAAGTGGTCAATGAAACATCTTGCTTCATCGCTCATTTGGGCCGGAGGAGGTGTTGGAGTGGTCCAATTTACAAGCGACCCTACCTCCCGTGCGTGGAGGAGACCCGAACTCCCTGTTCTGACACTTGTCTGCCTCAAGAGATTTTTCTCTGGCTTCGGCTTACCATGCTCTATGCCATAGGCCAACAATGGATTGGACAGTGCCCCTCTGGAAGGCACCTTTCCCTCTGAAGATCAATATTTTCGTGTGGAAACTATTAAGGAATCACGTCCCATCGGGATGGAGGTGCTCAAGCGGCATGGCCCGAGTAAATGGGATTTGCCCGCTGTTTGGGGTTCCGTAAACAGGGACCCACATCCTCTTCACTTGGACAGCGGCTCAATAGCTTTGGAGCTTTGTTCGAGAGGCCCTCGGGCATGATTGGGAGTTTCAGACCTTGCCAGTTTCCTCTAGGCCAGAGCGATGCAGGCCGGAAGGAACCAACGCCTCTTCTAGCTAGTTTTTGCTGCGATATCTTGGACACTTTGGATGAGGCGTAATAAGATGATGATCGAGCGGGTCTTTCTATGACGAGCCTCTGAATCTTTCTTCAAATTTCTTGCGTTCTTGCAGCACTGGCACCCGTTGGCTAGGCAACAGGACCGGGCCGTCTAGGACAAATGCTGGATGCTCTACATGACTTGGCACGTCGTCTAGGCTCCCGGCGGCCCTCTTTTTTTTATGCTTTTCTCTTCTATTTTATTTGGGCTTGGTTTTGTTGTGGCCTCAACAGATTTTTATGTCAGTGAGTTGCTACTCGGTGTACATACTAGTTAATTGCTTTATCTATAAAGCGGGGCGAAAGCCTATTTCAAGACAAAAAACTATCATAAACTGGTGATAGCTTTTGGTTAGAGACGTTGTTATATCTTATTATGCTTCTGATCAAACCTGGTGTCGTGGTTCTAAGTCTGACAGTAGAGTGGGGGTAGGTATGGAGAGGCAAGGTCCTAGCTATGGAGCAGTTGTAAACACAAGGGATGTACGAGTTCAGGCCCTTCTCGGAGGAAGTAACAGCCCTACGTCTCGGAGCCCGGAGGCGGTCGACTGGATTATGTGTGTATGGATTACAGGGGTGCGAACCCTTTACACTGAGGAGGGGGGTGGCTTATATAGCGTCCGTCAGACCCCTCCGGCCCTCAGTAATGCAGGGTTTAAAGTACATTAAGTCTAGGCGTTACTGGTAACGCCTTACATAAAGTGTCCTAAATGCCATAAAGACTACTTAATTACAGATCGTTTGGATACAGAGTGACTCTTGATCTCCTGGTGGTCGAGTGAGTCTTCATGGTCGAGTCCTTCGAGTCCGTCGAGTGAAGTCTCTCTTGGTCGACTGGAAGGTAGTTTCTTCTGAGGATGTCCTTGAGTAGGGTACTTAGGTCAGGCCTATGACCCTACCCTAGGTACACGACTTCATCATTAGCCCCCGAATGGATCGAGGTTTGAGTGTGGAAGGAGTTGATATTATTTCCGACCTGCTTTTGTGTTCTGACATATATCATCTTGGACCAATAATCTCTTCGTGGATATCAGCAACTTTTCTTTCAGTCGCCTTGATCCATTCTTTACTTTCGTCGAGTGAACTTTTGAACTTAGCAATCTCCGAGCGACGGATCGCAGGAAATCTCTCGTCTGACAGATCGATCTGCCGTTCGCGGATTTTGTGGGATCCGAATTTTGGGGAAGTGCGCGAAGCGGGGCGGACCGCGGCGCTCAGATGGGATAGGGCATAGATGCCTCAATTCTCGCGCCACCTTTTTCGCCACGTATCGCGTACGCGCGACTGTTTCGGGATGTGATTGGATCGCCTAGGCCCACCTGTCATCCACTCGGAAGTGTTCTTATAAAGGCGCCCGGCGAGGGTTTTTGAACAGTGTCTCTCCATTCTTCCTCCCTTGTCCTCTCCGCCTCCGCCCGCATTGCCTGCTCTCACCTATTCCCAACCACCCCTCGTGCGCCTCGACGGCAACAATGGTGAAGGAGAGGATAACGGCTCTGGAGCGTGCAAAGAAGGCGAAGGCGAAGGGGAAGGCGAAAGGGAGAGCGACCAGTCGGGGTGGATCTTCATCCAGGTCCCGTCTGCCGCACGGCTGGGTCCAAGAAGATTGGATCCGGTCGACCATCACCGAGAGGATCTCGAGAGATGGCCAACGAGGGTTTGATTCCCCACGGGGCGACGAGGCTCCTGGGGGACGAGTGGCAACCGCAACCGGAAGAGGGTGAGTGCGTTCTTCTGGCTACCCACGTCGACCGCGGGTTCTCTTTGCCTCCGAGTGTATTTTTCCGTGGTTTCTTGAATTTCTTCGGGGCGCAACTCCACCACTTCAATCCAAGCTCCATCGCCTACCTTGCTGCCTTTGTGTCCATGTGTGAGAACTTCCTCGGCTGCCGACCGCACTGGGGTCTGTTCAAGCACATATTCACTTGTCGTTCTCAGACAGTGAAAAAGGCGAGTCCAGATGACGACAAGACCAAGGTTATTCAGATGTGTGGAGGTCTGGGGATCCAGATGAGAAACAAGATCACTTTTCCGACCATGACTCTCCCCGAGTCGGTCAGGGGATGGCAGTCGACTTGGTTTTACTGCCAAAATGAGTCGACGCCGGGAATGTCGAGTGATCTCCCTCCGTTTACCATGGACCGAGCAAACAAACTCTCTTCTTTGAAGGTGCTCCCTGAGGAGAAGGCTCAAGTGAAGATGTTGATGGAGCGTGTAGTCCAGCTAGTCAGGGAAGGAGTGACGGGTATGGACCTTCTGGAGGTTTTCCTTAGGCGACGCATCCAGCCTCTTCAGTACCGAGGCCATTGCATGTGGCTGTACTGTGGAACCGAGGATGAAACTAGGGTCCATCCAGAATCAGTCGACGATGCCACACTGGAGAGGTGGATGGCCGCGGTCACTAGGAACAAGGACAACCCTCGAGGAGCCAGGAGGATTCCGCCACTCGACCATTCTAGCATTCCAGACAAGGTACGCCCACTTTGTTTCCAATTGTAATCTTGCCATACTCATTCTACTTTCACTGTAAATTGGTCGATTGATCTTTATTTTGCTGTCTGTCAGGCCTTCACTGAACTGTACTTGATGCCCAATGGAGCGCAGACTCCGATTGAAGAGGGGGAAGCAAGTGGGGGCGAAAGCCAGGAGGAGTCGGACTCGGATGCTGCTGAAGATGATGATGATGACGACTCCGATGGGGAGGAAGAAGAGGAGGAGGAGGAGGAAACTGCACCGCCTCGCACGGAGAGGCGATTGAAGCTCATCCATGATCCTGCGACTGAACGTGGTAAGGGGGTCGCGACTGTCGCGCAGTCGACCAAGCGTCCTCGGACCACTTCTCCGGTGCCGACTGAGAAGGCTCCGAAGCAATCTCGAACGATGCCGATGAAACTAGCGAAGGTCTTGCCAAAGATGAAGGTGTCAATTCCCACCATATCAGGGTAAAAAATGCTATCTGAGTCTTCTTGCTCTACACGAGTTTATTTTTGGTCGACTCATGAGTTAACCAACTGATTTTTGGAATTGCAGTGCTGCTACTTCTGATACCTCAGCCGGGGCTGACGATCATGAGATGGAAGATGCTGCAACCTCAAAACCTGGTACCATTCTCTTAATTCCGTTTTTTAGTCGATTGACTCTTGGTCTCTAATTCCGATCCTTTTCTGCAGCTCCATCCAGTGTCGTTATCACCCTTCCTGACAACGACGACGATGAGGAACCGCTGAAGCACAGGAGGAGCAGGAAGGCGTCTGCCGCGGAGGTGGCTCGGGGCGTGGCGGCGCCGAGACACTGGTCGCAGAGGAGGAGAACACCACTCGGCACACCGTATCTTTCGCGGTGCCGCTGACGAGTGCTCACCCCGCGTCGTTGAGTGCTGCACAACCTTCGCTCTTCTCGACCCACTACGTCCCAGAGGACCAAGCCAGTGCTGCAAAAGAAGCGATACGCTAGGCGGGAGTCATGATGGAGCAGGTGAAGGCCATCCGGGAGGCTAGCCATGCAGCCTATGACGCCAGTTCCGCTCTTCAAAGCAACGTTCAGGTCAGTCGGTCATCGCCTGTTCTGTTAGGATATGATCTCTGAAAATTCCTCTTTCTGAAATCCATAGTGGTCCTACACCCACTGGGTGTGTCGATTGAAATTCCGGGTTAGTGGGGGCACGCTGAGTGCACCCACTGGGTGTAGTCCCCAAGGCTATGGTGGACTGTTGGCAGTCGACCATAGGCTTTATAATTTTTCCTTCATTCGACTGGGTCGAATAGATTTCTCAAACCGGTGGGGGCACGCTGAGTGCACCCACTGGGTGTAGTCCCCGAGACTGCGGTCGACTGCTGGCAGTGGACTACAGTCTGAAGAGCAACCCCTGTGTTTTTTTTGGTGGTCGACTGGTCGACTCTTTTTTGATAGAACTAGTGGGGGCACGCTGAGTGCACCCACTGGGTGTAGTCCCCGAGACTTCGGTCGAATGTTTGAATTCGGCTGAAGTCTTAGAAACGTGTGATTTTTCCTTAGTCACTCGGAAGTGAATTATCTTTGACATTTTGTCGATTGGTTCTTCGTAGAAATCCTGCGACCTGGCGGCTCGTTACACGGAGTTGGAGAACAAACATATCCAACTTGAGCTTGATCTGAAACTGGTCCAGGAGAACTTGGCAAAGGCAAAGGAGGAGAGCAAAGGTATGTTTGGTGAGGACTCGACGACTGTTTTTGCCCCTTATTTGTTTCAAAGTCTGACCTTGCTGTAACTTTGCAGGCAAAGTGAAGGAGGCCCAGAAGAAGAAAGATCTTGAGCTAGCTGAGATGCGAAGATAGCCTTAGAAGACCAAGCTCATGGACGAGAAGTTGGCTTCGTCGCTGGCTTGAAGAAGAAAACACCAATCTGAAAGCTGTTCTTGATATTGCCAACAAAGAAGTGAGTCGACTAAAAAGCGACAAGATTGCCCTGAATGACAAAGCCAGTGAGTTGGTTGGGAAGAAGAAAGATCTGGAGGCTTATCTGGGAGGACTCACCAAGAAGCTATTCCTCATGCTCGAAGGTAAACCTTTGCATTAAGCAAGTATTTTTTACAGTGTTCTTTCCATTCGACTGTTGTCTTGACTCGGTGGTTGTGCTTGCAGAATTTTGCCAAAACTTTGAAGAGGAGACCAGTCGACTGGAACCAAACCTGGACCCCATCAACTCTCCGGTGAATGATGAAGTCGCCATGAATGTGTTCCGGCTCGAGTCTCGTGTTGCTGCTGTCACTGACTATCTCGCAAGGCTGAAGGTCACCACTTCCCGCATCGACACTACGCTCTGGCCCAGGGAGACGCTCCAGAACGACCTCGAGTCTCTGATGGCTCGACTAAACACAGTTCCAGGTCGAGTGTAGGAGTGGAAAAAGTCCTCTGCTAGGTGTGGTGCAGATGTTGCTCTGTGTCTGGCTCGAGTCCATTGCAAGGATGCGCGAGAAGACAAGCTGGCGGCTCTTCGGGTGGCCAACACCAAGAAACACGACTTCCGGTCCTTCATGGAGACCTTCATCGCCGCTGCCACTCGGATTGCTGACGGAATCGACCTCGACGAATTTGTCGCACCTTCCAGCCCTCCACAGGAGGGGTAAAAAACTTCTTGAGCTCAACACTTTAAATTTGCCTCGGTATGCCGAGTGATTTTGTAACCGATAAACCTTAACAGGCTTAGCGCCTGAGCACTTTCGGTTCCGTTAGATTTTTATCCGAACTTGGATTCGACGTTCCAATATGCTTGCATTTGGCTTGAGATGTCTTTTGCAGGTTAAAGCGAAGTGCTCATTGCGATCGACTTGTTCCCCAATTAA